>JAHZMY010002840.1:0-13265 GCA_027743915.1 Seira sanloemensis | reverse complement strand
ACAGTGACAATATTCACTCTATTCATGGTTTATTGCTACATTTATTTTCTTGGAAAACTGCAATCCAATTCAATTATTAAAAGAAAACAGTCGTAACTTTCTCCCAAAAAAAACGATACAGATTCCTCGAATTATAACCTACATATTGGGAAAAAATCCTGGTATCATAACACGAGGAGTATGAGGAGATAGTAACTTTTCAAAAGAAAAAACTTTTCTTTCTTTCAGATTCTATCTGCATATCCAAGGCATTTCAAATGTAAGTAAAAAGGACACGAAGCATGATGATTTTGATATAGAAAACTTTTTTTCTCCTCTTCCTATATTTTTTTGGGGGTGAAATGTTGTCTCAACTTGAGTTGGCTGACAGCTGACAGTTTATGAGGCTGTTACATCCATAAAAGCCATTAGGAAATGTCAAGCCAGAGTAATAAATCGGTCCATGTATTCCCATGTTTGAGGAGAAAAAAGTCGGAGGGAATAAGGAAATCTGGATCTTTGTGTCCTGCAGATTGAATGAAATTTTCTGGAGTAAGCCCTACATACACAGTACCAACGCAGTGGCAGCGGCAGATACCTTCTTGGACAAAAATAGAATGAATTGTCAGGCTTCCTTACATAATATTTTCGCAGTCCGGCAGAAAAGAGGGCATCAGGAGAATACTTTAAAGGAGCATTACTTTTCTCTCCCTCTTTTATGCAGCCCAAAGATCAATGAGAAGCAGCAGAGGTTCTTTCTTAAGGTCGATGGTCTCATCCTTTGTTTATACATTCTATCAGTCTCACGCAATGTTTCATGCACTGAATGCAATGTACACAAAATTTGTATGCATTAATGCTGAAGCAGCAATAGCAAGGAACTAGAAAGTGTATTTGTACAGGAATAATTTTTTTTGAAAAAAAGAAAGAAGTGTGTGTCCACAAGTCTCCAGAGGATAAGGCTTATTGTGCCCTTTTTAAAAAAAATTGCGCAAATTGCTATTCAATAAGATTCCAGATTGGCCCATATTTCCGTCTCAACTCTTGACTTGAGCAGATTTTATGTGGTAAAGGGGCAACTCGATCGTAGCAGACGAAGAAGGTGAAAATATCCCTTTAACTGCAGAATTTTTTTGTGAAAGCATTAGGAAGTAAATCGCAAACTTTATTCTTTCCTGTTTGATTCCAGCTCATCAGAAAAAGGAAGATGGGGAAAACAGGGTAGCTCCGTCCGTGGAGAGCAAATTGGAGGCTGCAGGATGGGAGGAATATTACGGCGTAGAAAGAAGCAACGAACCGAAATGATACTTTGTGTCAATACGCCACGAAAAATACCTGCATACTAAGCATAATATCATTGGTGCATTTACTTTCCCCATGTTGGCCCTGTTTGACTCTGTCTCTGTCTCTCCAGGCTCCACACACACACACAATTTTTTCTATCGATAATAACAGAGAAATGGAAAAAGTTTGATCTCTCTGCGGTTGAGTCAAATGATGATAATCACGATGGCCTAACTGATTGTGAATCAAGGAAAGAGCAACGAACGCGAATTTTTTTTTCTTCTTCAGATTTTGTAGGTCTGCAGTGTATGTACCGAAGATGGAATATGAAATCCGGGCAAAAATGATAGGGTTAGTCCATGAAAAAACCGCAGAGTAAGCATGCGTTCCAGCTTAGAAATCAAGGGAAATAAAGACACATTGAGTGGAAATAGTAGCATTGATTTGAGACTAATGTCTTTTTATTTCGTGAAAATTAAATATTGCGGAAAATATTGTAAAATCTTCTGATATAGGTATAAAGTCGAGTTTTCAGTGCATGATAAGCAAGCAGTGATTAGTTGGGACTTGGCAGTATTTTGCAGTATTGAATTTCATCAACAAGAAATGCTATTCTCAACTATTTTGCAAGTAAGCGTTGGAAAAATGTAAATAAAATATCCCCTTATTATTTCAGTCAATGAGCCAGTAGGGCAACAAGATTTGGAGACAATATGTAATACACATGTAGCATTCAATTTTATTTGTTCCGGTGTGCCTTGTCATTTCCTACATATTTTTTTCGGGGAGGTAAGACATAAAAACCAGTTCCAACTACCGAGACGCAACGAGCATCGGCTTACACATTTCTTTTCTACATATTTACTCTACTCTACTTTTAAAGCGTTTTTCTTGTATTTTGTTGACTTTGTCAACGTTTGGTTACGAGGGCACGATTTCATGCCGGATGAACAATCATAACATTCCGGGCAAAGTTGAAAAATCAGGATGAGTTCGTTCTGCTTAAGGAATTCTCTTTCTGAGAAGAACGAGTTCATCAGAACCAATAACAAAATATTTATCATGCTTTGAAAAAAAGTTTCTCTAAACAAATCCAAGGGCAGCGAACATATGTATGTATTACATACAGAGAAATTAAAACTAAGAAGTTTTTTTTTAAAGTATGTACTTATAAGCCTCTAAAACCAAATATATGTATTTAGGTAAGTATAAGTAAATATAATATTATAGTTCTTAAAAGGAAAAACGAAACATTTGATTCAAGCCCAGACATGGAGAGAGTGACGTGACCGCTACAAAGAATATTTTTGCTCTTTGAATTCCACTTTTCAAAAATTAGTATATGAATTCGTGAATGCACATGCAAATGCATGACTAAATGATACTTTGTTCAAACGGATTTTCTTTCTTCAATCCCTTTCTCTAAACTTGGCAGCTTTTCTCCCCGAACGCGTGCCTCCCATTCAAGCTCCCACTTTTTCGTCAGACTGATTTTAAAACGCTCAACTAAGCACAATCACACTACATGGAAATGCCGAACAAAGTACTGACTGACTTTGGCTGCTCGAGCAATTTAAGATGCTTTTCAAAATCTCTCCATCTCATCCCTCACTTTCTTCTTTTTCATTGCTCCGAAAAAGAGGAATAATCGGAGAAACGTCAACCAGAAATTATTGTCCTTGTATAAGACTCGTCCTTGCGATTTGAAATGGATATTGAAAAATTGAAACGGAGATGTGTGAACTCAACTCACGCCATGGTTTCTCAAGCAGACAATCGCATTGTAAAGGGCTTTATTTCAATGTCATTTACGTGTTTAGGTTCATTGGGGGAAAAGGCAAGTGAAGCAGATGAAAACATGGAAATCTCAAATTTCAAAAAAAAATTGTCGCCTCCCCCTTGTCACCAAAAAGAATGATAAATATTTTGGATTTGTGCGTGTGTCTGCTGATTCACTAGTTTTCGGAGGAATTGCGATAGATGTATGTATACATTTTTACTCAAAGATATAAAACTATTTACAGTCAACGGCTTATGCTTTGAGAGTAATACGAGCAAAGAAGTTTTTTGGGAAATGGTAAAATATGCATTCGTTTGTTTCTGTTTTTGCTGAATTTCATTCCTAAAATCAAATCCATGTTGAAGTAAGCTTACATAAAAGATTTGAGATGGAATGTTATTGAAATTTTAAGTTATGTAATACGACTGCAAAATACGCATATGTCTGCATACGTGCTTATATGCGTAAAATATATCGGCATTGGTAGGTGCTTACACGTCCAGCTGCATTGAAAGACTCGATTGAATAGGAATGAAGGAATTTTTCTTTGAAATCGGACGCTTTCAGCATCACTCAACACGGCTCAACGATAATCGATTTGCATGCCTCTGTAGTCTTTAAAACTTTGAATTGAAATTGCACTGGAATACTATAGTGCATTCTACCCAAAATAATTCAAGTAATACTTTTTGAGAAAGGAAATTTTCTCCTAACGCTGAAACAATAAAAGCCTGATAGCAATACATATGTGCATTTAGTATGCACTTATATTTAATTAAACTTTCTCGAAACTCAAAAAGTATCCATTCTGAATTAATTCCAGTTCTTTAGTGGAAACTAATAATTTTTAAAAAATTACTATGATTCCAAATTATTGAGCAATACAATCCTTAATTTCATACTCAAAGCGGAGTAATGAGCATGAGAAGTACATGATTTGCAAACCCTTAATAAATCTGGAAGCAAGTGTTCGCGGAATAAATTGCAACTGCTGTATTCTTCCAGCTCATCGTTTTTTCAAGTTTTTTTTTGCAATCTCGTAGATAATAATCAATCCTGTCACAGCTTATTACGGAGAAAGTCACAATGCCGTAAAAAATATGGACTTTTAGGTAGCTATTCTTATTCCGTTTGCGATTCGGATTGCATGACCCTTCTCCCCGAGCAAATCGAAAATGATGCCAATATTTATATGGTAAACCGCTTATTTCGTCCGACCTCAGAAACAGAGAGAGAGAGTTGGATGCGAAACACAGTGGAAAATAGGTGGTAGGTGGGGGCACAACAATATATAAAAAGGACGTATAAATTATTTGAACTGCCGTTGCAAAAAAGATCACTCGATTCAAGTTACACCGTCGTCGCACAAAAGCCTTCTATCCAGAGGATATAAAGCCGTCAGCGTTATTTTATAATGGACATGGAATCTACGATGAGGATGGGAATGGTGGTTGGTGGTGATAGGGACAAAGACTGATAGCTCATTTGGGAATAGTGTGTACTGTATCATGTCACAAAACGTAACAAAATACTAAAAATAGTTGATAAAATAAAGTTAACAGTTTCAGAAGGCCCTTTTTCTCTCGAATATGAAGTGACATTCAAAAGGGAAGATTTAGAGAAGATGATAATAATAATAATGGTATCATGGAATGCTGAGAGACATAGAGAAAGGCTGGCAGGGACCAGGCAAAAATTGACTATGAAAAAATACATGTGAATTCGTCGTTACAAATGAACAAAAGAGTGGAATAGGGGATTAAAGATTTATAGGCATTTTGGAGAGCTCCTTTTTTGCCTTCTCCTGAAATGGCTTGAATTTCAGAGCAATCCTTTCCAAGTTGACTTTCAGTCCACGCCCGGAAATCAGATTGAATAGAACAATATTTGTCTTAGGAGGGATGAGAAGAGGCTATCTCCGACAAGAATCCTACAACTTGAGTCTTCTTTTGCCTCCAGGAGGAAAAAGTGTACATAAGTAACGTAAAGATGCTTAACTTGAAGGATATACGACAGAGGCTCCCGGAAGTTGTCAAAATCTGTGTCACGTGTAATGATTAAAAACCTGTTCGTGTTGGGGGCACGTGCACCACAAAAGGACAGTTTAGCTGATTCGTACTGGGATTGAGATTAACCAAAGCGGTAATCACTGAGAAGTAGGGCAGCCATCAGGAATGTCAGTGATTCAACCGTACGCATACAAATCACACAAGAATTCCACACAAGAATGGAATTGCAAATGCACCCTGCCACACCACCACCACCACACTCTTTTCCAGCTGTATATATTGCGAAATGTGTTCTGAGGCAGATGACAAATGATTGAAAAATAGGGAAATGAAGAGTGTTGTAGCCGGTCTTATCACTGGATGCCAGAGAAGCGTGTGGCATGCAACTTGAACGTATTATTTTGCCATTTAAATCGCATCGATCACATCACACAGCCCACTTCACTTTGCCATTTACCCATGTCACACAAAATATGTACATAATTTTTTTTCTATTCCAATTCCTATTTCATGTGCATTTTTTATCATTCTCATAATCGCGACATGTCATCGGTCGTGGTGGTTCGTTTTTTGAAAAATCATGTCATACGCCAAGAGGAATTTTTCATGAGGGCCCTTTGCTAAAGAGATTTCGATTATTTCTGCACACCCTCGTCTGAAGAAGAGGACGTGATATATGATTCTCATAAAAATTGAATGTGCTCCTTGTATCTACTCGAGTGGGGGAGAATGAGGATTGCAAATACGTGCTTGCTTTTGTTCAGCTGCTGCTAGCTGCTCCATTTTCGGCTGGGAAGAGTGGAGCCTTCAGGCGTTCATCTAATGTGCGTTTACCACACTCTCACTTGATACTGTAATGGGTCGTATATGGATCTCACAGACACGTTTGGACCTCATAAAGGGTGTGTCTCTTTGTATCGACACCGGTAATAATTTACGAGACAAAATGTTCGAGGTGATTCGTTCAATGGGTTTTTATGTTTTTGCCTGGGGGCGGTGGAAAAACAAGAAAACTCCTGGAATTCAAACAATGCGATGTGTGCAAAGGCTGCCAGTCAGATCAATAGCTTATCTTGGTCATGAGAACAAAGGTAAACAATGTTTTGATAACGCATTGCTCACAGCACCTTTCAACCTTTGTAGAAATGATTAGGCAAATCGACCTCCATCTTTGAGTTTGAGGAATTAAATTTTGATGAAATTTAGTTCCAAATTAGCATAGTTATTAAAGATTCAACTTACCACTCTGTCACCCAAGTTTTTGACACGACACCGGAGGAAAGCGTGACTCCCCAAATGTTCCGAAAGATTGGTCATCATGGCATGGTCGAAATACGGTTCCACCTCTGACTTTCCACCGTCGGCATGACCAGCGGACCCTGAATGCACCTGGGCAGAGGACGAGTAGAACTCCTCCGAAGACGTGAAGACTTCATCCGTGTGGGACCCATACGGAGACAAATCCTCAGGGATCTTCACCCAAGAGTTCATGCTCTGAATTGTTTCTGGAGACTCTGCATAAAACAATGAAAATGCATATGTACATAGATATGTATGAACTGTAGGTACAAAATTAAAAATTTTTACTGGTCGACTCCTGCAGCTCTTTTACTAAGATGTCACTGGAAAAATTGAGAAGGCAAGCTGCTAGCATAACCTTGTCCATGCATAACTCTCCAAGAAAAATGCAATTTGTAATTCTACATTCTGTGCCGAAGGCCCATGAATTCCACCTGCGAAATATCTTTTTCAAATAAATTTTCATCAAAGAATAGTCAGTTATTTAAAGACATTCTTGTAAGGGATGTAGAGCAAGGTCGGTCAAAACAAACATAAAGAAGGGGATAGAACTAAAAAAAGCGGAAATTCTTTGTGATGAGTTACATGGACCATGCTCTGGATTGTCCTCTGCAAATTCCTCTTTTTGATTTCCAACAAAATCTTTAAAACGGAATCGGTGCAATTTTGTCAAAAGAATTTTTGTCGAGATGGATATGCATGTGACCTAGAAAATCATTCAGGGAAAAAAGGGACTTTTGCAGGGAATTTCCCATGCAATTGGCTTGAAGGGATCTGAAACACAAATAGTAATAATATGTACATTTTAAATCTGAATATTGAATACAATTGAGAAAAAAATTCTAAAAGGTCCATCAAACAGCCGAATGTCCTACTATATATATTTTGTTCAGCTCATATATCCAAAACTACATGCATAACTATCGAGTTTTATGCGAAAAGTTGCAAAAACTACACATTTTTTATCCCTTCCGATCCCTCCTCTAATCCACATTTTAATGGCTAACTTTGGCCAATCTCCTTTTCATGTTACTGCCTTCTCACTTCAACAAAATAAACTGAAAAATGTTTTATTCCTTCAGTGCATGTAACATGCACCAAAAATATCAAGTTCATTTCAGTTCGACTAAGGAATGTAATCAAAATTTACAACTTGTGAAAATATAAGCGCAATAAAGGCATAAAGGTTTATGAGCATTTAACTACCTAACTAATGGAGCCTATAGCACAGCCGGACAATCTACTTTTTTAACTATAAACAAGCTCAACATTTTTTTGAATGGTGATGGGTAAAATGTACAAAAAGCGTTTCTATTTGTTTCTTACATTTTAAGTGTATTGGCGTCTCTAATTCTCTGTATGAAATCCAACGCTAAAATGCAAGCCCTAGTTAAATTGTGATTTGATAAAAAACACATAAAGTTTTTACGCTTAAACTTTCTCTTGAACTAGACTTTAGTGTCACGTAGTACCACGCAATGCTCCCATGAACTGTGATTATGACCTGGGATTTGTCATATCGAGCTCGCTGCCTTGTATTGCAAATAACACTTCAGCCTCTCCATACATCAATGCATTATGTATGTACGTGAAATGTCTGATTTTGTAGTTTTGAAAAAAAAACCCAGAGAAAGTAAAGAGTACATGTATACAACTTCCTTATTCAGAAGAGCTGACTTGGCTGTCGTAGGAAGGAGAACCCAAGAGGAAGAGAGATGTCCGTTCAACGTTCAGCTACAAGATATAGCTTTTACATATACCGCTCTACCCTTAATTTTTAAACTGTGTACGGTCCTCTTTAACTGAACAAGGATAATGGGAAAACTTGAGCATTTGTGTGTGTAATGTGTGAGCTAGCTTTTCTCTAAACTTTTTTTTGGGAGGGATGACTTTCCATTTTGCTCTCAAGACTTATGTACTTCCCTCCCGTCATTCTAAAGATGAGTTGGAAAGTTTTGTCTTTACTGCATGTCATCACAGATTATGTTTTTTTGGATGCTGATATTGCAATTTGCAACTAATGCTCATTGAGTAAGTATATATGTAGTACTGCAAGTAATTTTCATGTTTCGCCGCTGTCGCCGTACTTCTCTTCTTGTCTCGCGGACAAAATGTATGTGCAATGAAACCGGGGATAAAAGCGCTCGTGGAGTAGGAACATTAGTTCTGTGGAACGCATGCATCCGCTTCCCAGTCAAATTTATCATATGAAATATTGATATCTTCGTTTCACTTTTATTTCTTTCTAGAGAAAAAATCTCATTCCACTGGCTAGTTCATATTCCGCCGACGCAGTTTATATCAAACTTGCATGGCCCTGGTATCCCCGGGATTCGAGAGTAAGCGAAAGCAATTCAAAAGTATAATGCAGAAACGGAACTTTGACCAACTGGATTCTTCCCTGAACTTTGGAAAACTATACTTAGGCAGTTTCATTTCACCGCTCCATTCACCACTACATAAGCTCAAACAGACCTGAAGGTATTTACCCTCGTTTTCATATGCATTAATAATACATATAAATGACAAAGTTTGCAGATTTCAGAGGAACCTCTCTCGGATGCAATCCTTCTGCTTGGCGACGAGCATAATGACATGGAAGAAAGCTAGACTAGGCCAAACTAATCTAACTTTCCCTTTCTTCATTCTGCATGAATACATTCAGGAGCCTCGGAAGAGCAGAGCCTTTTCAAATTGCTTCGCATTTCCTATTCCCAATCGATTTAATTTCATTCGTTCAGGAAATCTCAAAGCACAAGAGGGAAAAGAGACTTTCAAAAAATGTGTCTTTGAGCTGTGTGAGCTTTCCGATGAAGAGCGCTGGAAACCAGGAAACTTTTACTTTTTTGGGGATATGTGAGTTAGGTGACCTCGTATTGAACCGCTCTGCAATCCCTTGGGTTGAAAGGCAATGCACTCAAACATCCATTTTGGAACCATATTGATTACTGATTACAAATGCATACAAGAAAAACACCGAGCGTTTCAACTTTGACTCAAACGGATCCAAAAAAAGTTCAAAGTTTACTCAATGATTTTGATGATGCGCTGCCTTTAAAATTTCGACCGACCGGGTTTTCCATTCCATGTAAAAAAGAGGAGGTTTGGTACGAAAGGGGTTATTAAAAAAGACGCTTTAACTTACCGCTAGTTGTATTTGCATTTATACTTTCGGGAGAGGTGGAAACTGTATCATCCGGGAGGGTGGTCTCCTCCATTTGGGTTATGACGGAACCAAACGTTAAAAATATAATCCAAATGGCGGCTGTAATTGTTGGCTTCATCTGCAAACAGAAAAAAAAACACTTTTTATTAGTCATCCATATATAGCCACTTTGTACTCGGAACAAGGAACGATTGGATTTTTTTGATGAAAATGCTAAAACCGTTCCAATTATTTACAGACTTTTGTGTCATACCCTTTCCCAGAATCTTTAAGATAGTTTGAGCAACCTCACTTTTTCCAACGACTCTTCAGCATTGAGTTGTTTTCAAATAGGTATAATTTTTTGGTATCCCTACCCTCGCTCCTATTCTTTGAACCACTTGCTCATCCGGGGATGGCATAAAACGAGCATTTTTATTACTTTAAAAAATTCTCAAAGGATTCATCCATAATTCGTTCGCCATTATTCCCATCCTTTGCATGATAATAGTCTCTGTCTGCCAACACGGTATTCTTTGCAGGGTTTTGGAGCCAGAGGCGACTGAGCCCCTACATAGCTTTCCGTGTATTATCCCGGGCCACCACCGCAAACCAAAGAGTTCTCCTGAACAAGGAGTCTCTCTCTTTCTCTGTGTGCATCACTACGAAAGATAACGGGCTAGGTTTGATCATCTAGCTTACGATTCTCATTCAGTCTCGGATTTCAACTTGAGCCTGTTATCTTATCGTCTCTTCAACTTTCAAAAATCCGATTTCATGTTCATGTCAGTGTGCCACCCACAGGATGATACCTACAACGATTATGCTGAATCGCTCTTGTTCCACTCAGAATATGAAAATAATGTGGAAATCTTTGTGCGTACCTTTTTCCTTACGATAAATTAGAAATTCTGAATGAACTTCCTTTTTTCCTTGTTTCCAAACTTGGATATGGCATATCCAAGAGCTACATACATAGGTACATGCATACCTATACTACATTCTCATATTGAGGATGATCTGCAAGCCAAATGTTTTTGTTAACAAGGATCCGTCTCTGCCCTGCAGCAATACGGACTAGTTTTGCAGGCAACCTCGAATTTTTATTGCATTTTACTCCAGGCCATGTTTATTATTATTGTTCCAAGCTGGGAAGCTCAAGTTCCAGATTTTATCCCATCGATCTCCTTTTCCAAGCCAATATGATTATGATTGGGTTGCAATTCGCTGTGACAGGGAATGCTGAATACAATTGGGCAAAATACCACAGTCATGATAATAACAATTATAGGGAAACCGCATCGCATTTTGTGCTTGAAACAATGCAAAGAAAATTATGTAGAGAAGATGTTGCGTAATGCGACCCACATAGGATTTTGCCTCGGGAAAATAGAGTATTTCAAATAAAATCTGCTTAAATCCGGATTACTATTTTACATTACATGGTAAAAACTTACAAGAGCTCGATGATATTTTGAATGATCAAGGCAAAATACCACAGTCATGATAATAACAATTATAGGGAAACCGCATCGCATTTTGTGCTTGAAACAATGCAAAGAAAATTATGTAGAGAAGATATTGCGTAATGCGACCCAGATAGGATTTTGCCTGGGGAAAATAAAGTATTTCGAATAAAATCTGCTTAAATCCGGATTACTATTTTACATTACATGGTAAAAACTTACAAGAGCTCGATGATATTTTGAATGAAACAAAATTGTATTGCAAAGGGCAACGTTGTGAGCTACGCTGGAATGAATAAAGTTTTCCAAGAATACTTAGCAAAACGAGAAATGATTGGAAAGTTGAAGTACCTACAAAACATTATTTATTTTTCAATTGAAATGCTAAGCAATTCTACTTCCGCTCTTGTTCTTCTAATGAAATGGATCAAACGTAGTATTTGAACATTTTTTGTAATAAAGACAAAGAATATTTGGAGTGACTGAAAGGTCATACGGGTCAAATTACTCATCATTTTGTTCTCATCATAATCATTCATCTTTATTACTATCTTTTTCATTCCAAGTCATTGCTTAAAAATCCATTATTAATTCCTTCAATAAAGATCGTTCGTCATCAAACTCAATATCCAATCTGATTGCAAGGACTGCGGATGTGATGATCCTGATGTAATTTTCAAAAGTTCACAGAACTCTCTACTTTTAATATTTATTTGAAACCTTTCGTTCATCCTTCGTGCCTTTTTATTTGTTTGCCGATTATTACGCTTCACTTACAAAGCTTATTTTCTCTTTTACCCATCCTCAACACTTAGCACATGCAGAATGTATGGTTGTACATCCGGTAAAAAGCAAGGAAAGAGGAAGTTTCAACGACTTATTTATTATGTAGAAAGCAAGCGCTCTTCCCAAGCCCAAAATGTGTGACCATAATGTAAATATTTCATTTTGCATTTTTACTTTCTGCGAATTATGTTTCTACTACGATATGAGTCTGCAAATATGCATTAATACTGCCGTTGTGTTGTGTGATGCGTTCAAGACGATCATTTTTACAGACTCGTGGGGAAAGCCTAATTCAGGAAAAGTTCTACGTGAACCATTAAAACGCGAATACAAAAGGAACAGAGAAGATGCTTGAAATGTATCATTACAATGCATGTTGTTTTACATGTTAGAACTTTTTTGAATCTCACTGACACAAAGAAAGGCTGTCTGCAAATACAAGAGCAACAAGAATACAACATATATGAAAGCCTAACTACAACTCCAATTCTCTCCAGAACACATTGACTCAAAAAAAATACGCTGGATTTTTCACCCATTGAGTGCAAAGCTCTATTCAACCGTAATGAAGACGATGTGGAGCTGAAAGTATTCAGAGTTTTCGCCACCATTCTTTTTCCTTCCTATTCACCCGCAGAGAAAGTCAAAGCAGATCCTCAAGAAAGTGAAAGAATACGCGCTTGGAAAAATGTGCCACAGTTTAAAAATTAAACGTAATAGGATTTAATGTGTAAACAGAGACCCAAATAACTGTGCTTTGTGTCTTTTGTTTCCGCCAGTGTTAAGCCAATAGGATATATGAGCAAATGCTTCGAATGCCATTTAGCAGTCTATCCGTGCAGTAGGAGGGTAGAAGAAATTTTTGTTGAAAATGGGAAAAATTTGCATTTTTATATACTCACTTTTGTGGTGTTCTTACAGAGAGAAAAAATGCACTTGACTCTGTTTTCGTTTTTTCTTGTATGTGTGTGTACGAATTTAGGTACTTTCACTTTCGCCTGACAAAACAATGGGATATTATATACAAAGTTACACTATTGCCGTAGGAGGAGAACAAAGCTTCCCATTAAGGACCAAATATACGCTTTTCCCAGTTTTCACATATACCTAAAGTACATTTGATACATTTGTAGAACAAGTGCATTAAAGATCCCATATTTTGCTGTCGACATCAAGAAAAAAAGATTGGATGTAGATCATGAATGAAAACATTGTTGGAGCAGTTTCGCTCAAAAAAGATTAGAAAAAGGAAGTTGGGAGAACATCCGTTTTAGTTTCACATTTTCTCTGCAATCCTTGTAAACAGCAATGAAAAAAAGTTTTTTTGTTGAATACGGCGAGTTGTTAAAGGCATTAAAATTCAAGAGTATTATAGTTTTTTTCTGTAGAATTTTTTACTCTCTGAAAAAAATATACTTTGTGGCCAGCTTTCGTGATCCCTTTTTTCTCTGTATGGATTGCGTATTCCAAGTAACCAGTTGGTCGAGAAGTGGAAGCACCGAGGGAATCTATGGTCA
>JAHZMY010002839.1:0-13439 GCA_027743915.1 Seira sanloemensis | reverse complement strand
ATCTTTTTTTTTTCCTGGTACTCAATCACTAAATTATGTATATGGTAATTAAGTTTACAAAAACATCATGTAGGGTAAAAGTATAGTCGTTCATGTTGCTTCCGAATTTTCTTGACAGGTATTACGTTAATAATAAACTGTTTTTTCATTACATATCGTTTTTATACATCTGTACTCGATCGTACATCTAAAAAAATTATTCTCGTGAATTAGGTCCACCACCTCCCACACAAAAAATATTATCCTCATTTCTTTTTTGTTTTCTCTCGAGAACTTTTAGCTTCGGCTTTAAGATAATATAAAAGGTTCCTTTTTTTAAGATTGGCCATAGGTCAAGTACTTGGCCGCCCAGTCGACCCGTCCCAACATATTATTACTCTTCGACTGCATCTGAATATTCCCCTTGGCCGAATTCTCCGCCGCGATGAGGAAGGCGCTTCGTCTCGACTCATAAGTCGTAGTCGGATATCGCGCCCTCGGACTACTGTCTTTATACATGTTGCTCGACCCATTTCGCTGCTTGTCCTCGTTCTCATCTTGGTCATCGAGGTCGATATCGTCATCATCCTCGTATCTGGTGCGTGACCTCACCCGCTCATTCCCAGACTGCTGAGGTTTGTTGGTCGAGTAGTAGGGCTTCTGTTGAAGCTGAAGCTGTTGAGGTGGGTAGGGCTGCATCTGCTGCGAGTTTGGGTACGGCTGCTGCTGGATGATGATACCGTGTCTGTAAGCATTTCCGGAAATGTAGCGGGAGAGCTTCTTGTCTATTTCGTTGTGATTCCTTCATTTTTAAAAATATATGAAAAATTAATATTTATGGCGATTTTTGCTGTTTTTACAGGATTCGGAGTTTCAGTTTTTTACCCGTCGTACTCCTGAGGTCTGAAGTAATCTCGGTCCCACTTATTACTCATCTTTCTGCGGACGACGGGCTCGTAGACTTCCGCCTTCACGGTTTGGTACGAGATGGGGATGTTGACGGTGACTTGTGAGGCGGGCTGGGCGAGCACTATTGATTGACTAATTACGTCAGTCCGAGTCGACTTTTGTCGCTCTTTCTCTCGCACAATGTTGAAGAAGGAGTAGCTGGATAAAAATAGGCGGAAATTGAGTCAATTAATTATCTGCTAATTTTCCTCGCATCAGCAAACAACTACTAGAGAGTCATCACACAATGTCAATGTCACCGAATCCAGCCCAGACGGGCTTGAAAACAAAGTGTCAATCAAATTATATTTTCCATATACCGGAGCGATTGGTTCGCCGTCGGCCGATGCTTGGGATTCCATCGGAGCATGTCTTCGATGAGGAAAATTGCGTCTTTACTCACGTTTGGGATCACCTTGTGGAGCGGGGTCGAGTCAAACTGGGGGAACTTGAAGTTCATCTGTTTGGCAAGTTGGTGACCCTCGGGCCATTCGCTCTAAAAAGATACGAAAAATATATGGATTTTTCTTTATTTCTGCTTTTTCAAACTTTTTTTTTACATTTTTGGACGCTATTTTGAATGCGTAGTTTTCACCTTTTCAGGGGTGCCCAGAATGGAACAAATCTTGAAAACCTCGTCAATTTCACTAGTGCCGGGGAAAAGCGGGCGGAAGGTAAACAGCTCGGCCATTATACAACCCTTAATTATATGTAAACACCGAGGCTCGTTTATAATTGGCATTTAATTATACATAATTCATTTCCGCCATCAACATCAGGTTTTTGTGTGCTTACCACAGCCCATATGTCAATAGGCGAGCTGTAAAATGGAGCTCTAAGCAGAACCTCGGGTGCTCGGTACCTATATCAAATCGCCCCATAGAATAATGACTCATTAGCCCAACACTAATTACTCAGACTCTTGTCATGTCATTCATGATTGAATACACCAGCAACAAATATGTACACATTCATGTTATAATCATTCTCATCATCCAGAGCTGCCACCTTTCACCTTTCTCCTCTGAGAGAGCATCGTCAGTCGTCACACAAAACACCTTTTTTCAGTTGGACATGTAATAATAAGAAAACAAATTGATTTCCTATCAGGATATATAGCAGAAAAAAACATGTAAAAAATACTCAGAGTAGGTCAATGAAATGGAGGAAAATTACAAGACCGTTATTTCCATTTCCATGTATTGTGTTAGAAGAATGAAAGGCTCTTTTCCATGGAACAACATTATTACGCCTTTTTCAATTGCTTTTATCAAAAGACTCTCTCTCGTCTGCGTCAAATAGTCAATAGATGATAGATAATGGCCCGGATACTTTTTTTCTGACATTCTCGAGAGAAAAATAAATTTTGTGAAAAAAGGAAGATGATGATGACGATGACGATAATAATATAATAATAATGCCCTCTGATGTCTGATAACGATTTTGGCGGTGGTGGTCAACGTCCAACGTAATGTAATGTATTATGCAGAGCGTTGGTATGGCCGTTTATGAAAAATAAAATATTCAATTTCAGTTGAAGTTGTGAGGCATATGTAACGCATTTACCCTCGCTCGTATCGATTCCTCATGAGTTTGGTACAAGTTCTCCTTCATGTACTCGAAGACAAAGTATAACGTGTCGTTTTCACGGATTACCTCCTTCAGTTTCACCACGTTCTTGTGGCTCAGCTTCTTCAGCGACTAAAGAAAAAAACCAGTGATAAAAAATTAAGCACATATTAAAAGTAACAAAGAGATATATGTACTAATAGATATACATTTGAAACATGATAGCTTTAAGGTTTTAAGGTTAAATGAAAAAAATTTCACTTCCATTATTTGAGAATCAATTGTCAAGTTTATTTAAATGAATAAGCGAATAACAATTTAACCACAAGGTAGAAATGCCAACAACCCATGTACTAAACTTTTACACTTTCCATGAATTCTAATAAGATTCATATTATGCTCGAAAGTGAGATGAAGGTATGCAAATTGCAAATAATTTTTCCCAAACTTCCATTGCCCATTTTAAGTAATAGTAATAAATATTAACAATTTAGCATCTGAAATAATTTTTTTTGTAAAATATATAACAGAACAGAATCTGCCATACCATTTTAAGCTAGCTCAATAAATATGCTCATATGTCATGCAAAATCATAGTCGAAGGCATTTTCCCCTGCAAACAAAAGATTCAATCTCTCTCGTTTCACGTCAGAATCACGTCATTCTAAAAAATACATCAGGGCAATTTAACTGACATGCAATGTTGCAAACGAACAAACGTGTGAACCCCTCCTGCAGCATGGAAATAAAAAAACAACCGAAACAAGCATGTTGTATTTGTTTCCTTTGAAGTCTTGAATCTTGTGCTAGCGTCGCCTCAAACTTGGAAAAATTACAACTTTCTTTTTTTCCTTTTTTTTCTTAGTTTGCTTTCTCCGGAAACGCGAAATTACGCTCATGAAACAATAAAAAATCTCTCATTCTGCAGAGAAACTCGGAATATTATATTCCACCATTCAAAGGCAATAACTTTCCACAAGGACACCGGTATTGATTTATTTTCGCAAAAGAGTAATTGAAATATAACGCGGCATAGCATAAAGCTATGTATTCTTAAACCGCTCAAGGAAGAATTTTGCATGCCTAATCGTGTTTCAAAGAAAGCATTATTTATGCTGAAAGCATTATGAATAATCCCACGGAGAGGGAATACATCACCATATACGTTGCAAATTACAGGTAATAAAATCGCCAGGATAAGAATCGCCATCAAACATAAAGCCGTCATAATAAACCAGCGCTTCTTCGTAGTACATATTTCGCCTATCCTCAAACCTCTGAGCGATGCTCCAATGCTTCATCGCGTCACGATTCATACTGTCTCTTTTTCCATTTCAACTGTAATTCCGGTGTGTGCAAAAATATGTGGAATATGACAATGACCACATGCCAAGGAATTCAGCAAGGAAAACGATTCGACCATTTTTTTCATGGTCATTTTCTCTCTCACCTCCACCTGTCTGCCTCGCCTCTTTTAACTAAACTGAAATGGGCTTTCACCAAATGAGCAAAAAACAAAAGACGCGTAGGTAGAAATACATAACATACGTATCTATGTAAGTTCGTGTCTTGGTGGCTTATGAAACACGGTTGTGCAAGGGCTCATGCAGAGGAAATACCTAAAAATATAGGTGGAAATGCAAGAAAATACTAGAGTTTTCGCGCCAGGTGAAATCATGCGGGGAGAAACCCTGCTGGAACTTTCTGCAGGTGGTCAATTGAGCATTGAATGAAGATGTGTATTTTTAGGGTGCTGGTGCTGCGTTATTTAAGACAATAACTTTAGAACGATTTTTACATTCATTTTTGGCCATTAACAGTTTTAATACAATACAAGCTATAGATAAATTGCATTCCGCATACAACAATTGCGACATCGTCGTTGATGAAATTTTCCCATCAAAATATTCTTGATTAACGAAATAATCTTTGAAATTAAGTTTTGGAGATTGTCGCATGTACATATTATGTACCTATTGATTGGGGAAAAGCGTCCCATGAGCCCATGACATGACATGTGCCTTGAGACTGAGAGACTAGTCGACTGCAACCTGAACCTACGCCTCGAGAACCGCAATAGAAACTCAATTACTTATTTTTAGCCTTTACATTTTTTAGATGGATGAAGGATGACATATATGCACGTAACGCGACGGAGAAGGACTGTTTTTTATTTCTTTTGGGAAAGGTTGATTTCATATTCCCAGAGGGAAGTCGCTTACTGTACATATGTCGTGTAGCATAATACATAAGATGTTTTTTCTTCTTCTCAGGTTCTCAAGTCTCGGGATATGACGTGTATTTTTGCTCTGACAGATTTAGGCTAAGCCGAATGAAATTTTATTAAAAGGCCTTTAGTCTCAAAGAAACAGTTGCATGTTGAGTAGATTATGGAACGGTGGTGGTGGTGGACACACAAAAAAACCCTGTGGAAAAATGACTTGGAGCACGCAAGGCTTGACAAAAAATATGAAAGGGAATTGGTCTCGAGTATCATGAAACGTTGCACAATTCATAGCCCTCTGCACCATAAAAAAAAATCCCGTAGGCGTGTGAAAGCCCGAATTGCAGCGGAAGTATAGACGTAAATATATGCATACCTTTAAGCATATCTACTGAACATATGTATGCATATAAAATATGGAAACGTTTTTTTTCTCCAGTCTTAAATTATAATTATAAGTAGAGTTGGAAAAGTTTTCACTTACTTTCACCTCACGGAGGTTCATTGCCTCATCCCAGGACGCGTACTTTTTCTTCATCCTGAAAACAAGAGCGAAACAAATCTTTAGCAGTTGAAAATAGGACACGGGATTTGTAGCTTTCGTCAATAACCGTACATAAAAAATATATGCTTTCAAAGTCAATTATTCGGGAAATAAAAAGTATCGATAATATCTATAAAAAGGAATCGCCAATGTCCTTGTCTCGGTGTATGTACACGTATTTATTTACGAGCCATAACCTTAGCCTAGATTTACTCACTCAAAATTTTATGAGACCGTCAAACATGACTCATTCTGGCTGTAATTGTGATTGTAATCGATTTTAATTTTGATTTAAAAACTATACTTTACTTATAAATGCCACGTATATTAAGTATAATACCTATATGTACATATGTTGAAACAAAATTATGAATTTCTTTGAAACTGGGGAGAATTAAGAATCGTTGCATTTATCTAGCATAAGTGAGATTCTGGCCATTTTTTTTGGTTTCCGTCTTTTCCGACCTGAGGTCTTCTGCCTCAAAACATTTGCTCTTATTGCTCTTACTCTTTCACCGCCACGTCTTCTTTCGTGAGTCGATTCACGCAATGAAAGACTTGACTGAAGGCCCCATCCCCAATTTTCCCCACGCATTTGAACTCTTTCGACATTCGCTTCCCAAGAATTGCTTTCTTCGCGGTCTGAGTGCTCCTCGGTCTCTCCATCTCTGGCTCAACGAGGAACCCATTTTCCTCATCCTCATTAGTTATGGTCATTTTTATTAATCCTCCGGTACAAACTTCTACTCTAACTTGTACTGCTTATCAATCAATACGGCTGGTCTAAAATCACACCGACTTTGGAATGTTTTTTTCTCATTTATGAAAGCCTAACTTTATTCGTGCAACTTGAAAATGAAAATTGTAAGTAAATGATTTAATTGCACGGTGTGCATAAAATAAATCATCATAAGTTGTACAGATTTTCTAATAATGTTTCCACGGGGTAACCTTGAGCCTACTTCGAAGAAATTAATTAGCTCAGCTTTGTGTTGTATGCATATGGATGAGATTATGTTAATTATAGTCATTAAAATGCATAATATATGCAATTTTAAACTCACCCCTGCCACAACACACTTAAACCTTAATTGACTTTTGTTCAATGACTAGGATTAATCTAATCTTGTGCCCTTGTTGCAAGGTTTAAATTCGATTGTTTTCAAAAAAATGTCAGGAAAGAATAATTTACCTTTTGATGGCAACTTTCTCCCCCGTGTCAATCCTCTGCCCCAACACCACACTTCCATAAGTCCCATCCCCCAAAGGCCCCAGAGTCTTGTATCGATTCATCGTCATCATTTGAACGACAAAATAGAAAGGGCAAAAACTTGAAGGGAAAAGTTTAACGTTTTTGGGGATTCCTTAGGGGGCACTTGACTCAATATAGTTTTCCAGCGAGTTTTCATCGAATTGAAAATTTAACTTTTCACCACTACTCATGCACAGAAAGAAAGAACAACTTCAGAACTTTTAACGACTTTGTCGCTTTGGCCTCCTGATGTAATGACGTTGATGTAAAATATGTACAATTATTTCTCTCACTGAACCACGTAATACGTAATTTAATTAAGCTTCACACTTTAAAGCTGCTTGAAAAGACCTTTTGCTTTTCAAGTGTATTTCAATGGAGTAGAGAAAATGACATTTTTCTCTCTGAAGTGCTATATATACAAGTAAAACATACTTATTTCGACATAACGAGACTGAGACAAGACCGTCCCACCTTCATGCTTCCCATGAGCAGACTGGAGTGCTTGATGCNTCAAGTGTTATTTCAATGGAGTAGAGAAAATGACATTTTCCTCTCTGAAGTGCTATATATACATGTAAAACATACTTATTTCGACATAACGAGACTGAGACAAGACCGTCCCACCTTCATGCTTCCCATGAGCAGACTGGAGTGCTTGATGCTAGAGTGGACGTTTTTGTTTTTAACGACGCCACTTGGCAACCAGACCCTATCGGGTGGAAGTGGAAGGAGCCACGATGGTGGTGGCAGCAAAGTGAAAGCATTGCCTCCTATTCCTATTCCTATGCTTACATTGCTGCAATTATGTTTTGTATACTGATATATCGTATTAACCGCATTTCTTTAAAAAATGGCCAAAGTGAAAATTTTCATGAAACTTATAAATTAATGTATGGAGATTTGGTATCGGTAAAGATTTTACACCTATTTTACAAAATTTGTTATTTAAGATTAAGAATTTATCAGCATTGGAATATAAGATTTGTATTTGTAAAATTTGTTCATTTTTCAAATTTAAGGATATGGTTTAAACGGATAATTACGGTACATTTGAACCATCATAAGAACGGTTAGATCCATTACTAAAAAAAACTTTCCCAATAATTCACCGTTGAAACTTCACTGAAAGAGGCAGCAAACATCATACTCCAAAGCTTTTGAACTTTTTCTGGACGGATATGACTATGACAGCTCTCACCACCACCACCGCTGCTGCTGCTTTTCAGATATGTCAATCTGAAGCAGTTTGAAACAGGGCAGGCAGGTGGATGTGCAAAACACAAATATAGAATAATATGTAAAGCTACAGTACATACGTATCCTGACATCCTGAGTCCTGAATATTTTTCCCTTTTCCAAACCTTTAGCATTTACAAGAAAAACTACACAGCTCGACAGCTCTTTCGAAACTCCAACTTCCAATATATCTACATATATTCAACTCTTCAGTCGAGGTGACTAAGCGGCTGTTTACTCACCATTTCTCACCTTTCTTCCTGGCTTTCATCGCCAATGCACGCTTAAACAGTCGTCGTCGAGTCGTCACTCACATTGCCTTTTTCCCGAGGACTTTTACTCATTCCTCAATTGGAGCACTTTTTTTGTGCAAATTGAATTGAAGATGGTTATCACAGGGATTATGAAGTCGGATTACGAAAAAACGAGAGCTCAACCTTACACGAAAAAAGAACAATAGAAGAAGGATTCGGGGAAACGGCTTAAACTTTTTAAAAGAGAAGTGTATGGTTGGTTGCAGAGGAGGAAGTAGGTTACAAGAGTAAACGGTTGAGTACAATGGTGGAATGAGTTTTATGCCTGGATGATAACGCAATATTTTTTTTACTTAATTTGACTAGCGCGTAATAAAAAGTTTTGTGGAACAGGTCACGGTCATGCTGGACTTGTGGAGTAGTCTTTTGTGCTGTTCCAATTTATTTTTAGTTGGATTTTTTTAAAACGCGATGAAAAAAAGAAGATTGAAGTGCAAGATATTAATAATTTTTAAACAGTCTGTCACTTGTGCTATTACGTTGCGCTTTTTTGGTTGTGTCGGTTTAATTAATTTCATTCAACGAAATTCGTTGTAAATTAATTTAAATTTTAATACCTTCATACATACATACATACTTACTTTGTTCAGTTTTGATTATTAAAGATTGAGTATTTGCGAATTCAAAAATGAAAGCTAGACGCATCGCAAATTTACTTTTATTACATGTTATTTTGCTTTGCTAATTTTGCGTAAAATGCTATTCGGCAACTTTTCAACCTTTCTGTTTTAAAGCAAACTGCATAATTTCACATTGCCATTTCACATTTAGACAAAATTGACAGGTTTATGTATATCGGAAATTCAGATGCTGTCCCTCAAATTTATGCATTTTTTAAAATTTCTTTTAATGCGTGTTAAGAATATGTCAAGCGCAATTAACAAGAGTAATATATGTAAAGCTTGCACAATGATTCATTTCACCCCGGAGTAATCATCATCCCTTATTATTACATCAATAGCAAATTAACCAACTGCGAAAAGCAAAAGTGTAGCAAGACCATGGGCGTCTGCTTATCGACATAGTTGACCGACCCGACCCTCACCTTAAGGGGCTGGAGCGACCTGACATACCTCCTCGCAAACCTCTGCTCCAGTCCACGCCTCACCTTGGGCACCTGTGCCATCACATAAACCAAGGTCCCCTCCGAGTCCCCATTCACATACCCAAAAGTGCCGAAGCAAACCATAATCCCCAGCAGCCCGTTCATATACGCCGAACCAAAGAGAAACCAGTGAAATATAGAAAGTTGACTTCCAAACGACATGAGGGCATACAGGCACACGATGAATGCGAGGTTAACCGTATTTAGGAAGGACGGAATGATGATATCCTGCTGGATGACATTGTAGAGCCTTGACAGTGCCTGAAGCTTCCTATAAAGGGACAGCGTCGAGAAGAGGCTGGTGATCCCGGCCTTGTGACAATTTCTTTGGGCGAGGATCTCCAAAGACTTTTCGTAGTACCTCAAGTAAAATATGAAGCAAAAGCTGGGGACCATCGACAGCTCAAAAACTTGCAGCATGAAGTAGCCGATCAGATCAATTAGAAGCCAGAAGGAGGAAATGGAGACGAGGAGGACGTGGAGCATTGAGATGAAGCGGAAGTGGAAGAAGCCGAGGTGAGAGGTGGACTCGGACTGACATTCTTTGATGAGGAGGTAGGTCACCGTGGATGGGTGACAGCGTTGGATGAGGCGTTGGAGAGAGTAGCCCCCGGCAATGGTGAACGGGGTGATGAAGCCGGCGATTTGGGTTAGCTTCATGATGAGCTTTTCCCATTTTTTGAGGCGTACTTGGGGAATTAGGCTGGCTGAAATAATCAAAAAAATATTAATTCAAATTTTCTGCAATTCTGGGATGCTTCCAAATTGAGAAATAATAATTAAGCCAATATTTATTTAGATTTAGTAGATTTAGAAGCTTCATATTGCCCCACTAATTAATTCAGCCTAATGATCGTATCATGAAGGCCTTGAATGGCAACCACCAAAAAAAGTTTACTTCTTTCTTCTAAAAATTATTTCATATCTCCAAAGTAAGGAGCAAAGTTTGACATGAATCGACGAATTTGCTCTGAAATTAATATAAAAAAATTAGCCTTTACCACTCAAATAAATTTTCTCAAACTGCAGCAGCAAGTTGAAGAGCTCCACTTTGAGGTGACATCTCTCAATCGACATCTGCTTGGACGCGATGAACGCCAAAGAGGCCGAGGCGTAGAGCAGGCACTCAAAAGTAATGTTCGGGGGCCGGTCCTCAACCCCATGTAGCATTTGACCCCAGAGAAACCCCGTGAAAATGTAGAAAAGGGCGAGCTTCACCTTCTGCCATTTGATTTCCTTCTCAGGCGCGGTTTGAAATATGACTTCCTTCTCCTTCTTCTTGCTCCTCTGCAGGGACCTCCTCACAGGTGTATGTTATCGTCCCAAATATTTTCTGCAGTTTCAGATGAAACGTGAAGTAGCCTAGAAGATATTTGCTGAAAAGCATTGTTTCGAAATAATTGAAATAACTGGATTTTTTTGCTGAAGTTTATAAAATGACTGGTGTTTCCGAACTAATTGGGGCGTTATTAAAAGGAGATGCTTTTTATGTGTATGTATTATGTATCAATATGAAAATTGCTTCTTGGAACAGAATTCGTAACTTTTATATTCATAATTGAGATGAGATTCTTAATTGCTCGCCCCAAGAATTGAGGCATCTATTCATCTGATTTTGAAATCAACAACTATATTTAGTTTTCATGTTTTCTTACGAGAGCTGGCTTATCCTTGCACCGAATGCCACGAAAAGTAAAGTCTTTGTGGAAGTATATTGCACTCTCGGTATTGCAACTTTGTTTTAATAACGAACCTTCAATAAATATTCCAAAATTAAATAAATTAGGTGTAAGAAGCTCTCGAAAGTATATTATGTAGTGCAAAGTGCAAGTAGCCATGCATAAAAATTATGTAAACTTGTAAACGCTATTTCATTCAATATAAATAATTTTCCAGTATTATGACTGTTATAAAGAGTTATTTTATTCAGAGATTCACCGCTACATTCAAGTCCCTGCGATTTTCAATCATTACAATTTACAATCTTTGTTCCGCATCTTGCCTTCCTTTCTTCTGTACAGGCTACAGATACATCTAGCAATACTACTATTTGCGTATGTAAATTACTTACGTATACGCTACTTGCAAATCGTAAAGGACACACCATTCCGAGCTAAATTTAAAGCATCTATTTTTAATAAATCAGATGTAAATCTATGTATTCATTGAAAAAATTCCAATGCTCTGCGTCATTGAGGAAGCCCCCACATATACCAAATAATTTCATGAAAAGATAAGGTCGTGTCGCCACTTTAAAAATGCATGTGTGTAAGTGAGAAAATTAAAGTCTCATGATTAAATCTACAAAAACTTGTGAAACCAATCTACAAATCCTAGAAAAACGGGAATGTCTAAATATTGAATAGCTATAGACATGTATGTATGTAGGTATGCAACTTGAATTTTCATTCACGACTCCTGGACAGATGGTATCAGTTCAAAATTGAATCTTCCTCAAATTAATTGTCACCATTTCAATTCAACTTTGAGATATAGCTTGCTGTTGTTCGTATTGCCAAAATGTGCAAAAAAAACAAACAAAATGTACAAGGAGACGAGAGAAATATTTATTCCCATGGGCTGCTGCAAGCAAGTGAAGACGCTTTCAGAACGGGGTCAAATCCATTAAAATTGTCAAAGTAAATACGTATACGAAAGCTTAATGTGCACGTTAAATGAATGGCTATTTTATTATCTTTTATATACGACGTATATACCTAGATCATAGGAATAGCTCATATATTACTTTTGGAATAAGTTATATAGAAGAGATTTCTTGCTGGAATGTGTGCCTCCTGTGGTGGCTGCTGGAGTCACATGAATCACGTAGACCTGTTTTCCAAAATGCTGCTCTGTGTTAAAAAGCATGAACAATTCTTGGAATTCCATTAGATCAATTATACTAAGCGCATACGCAGATTTACTTGCTCTGCTGGAGACAATGAGTATTTAACCTTTTGAAAGAACAATGACACGGTCCAACAAAATTTAGAAATATTTGTTTTCTCAAATGCACTCACCCCAGACACAACAGATTAATTAGGCTTAATAATGCGCCTCGAACAGAAGAATTCACGTTGCTGAGCGTGAGCATGAATTGACTGACGCGGAGGACTAGTATTTATATATTGGTCTTTCCCAAGCTTATGGCATATGCTAAATAATCTCATCGCGGAGAAAATCAAGTGATATTTTAAATGTCAAACTTTATTTAATTACGGAACTCGCATTTCGCACGAGCCGTTTGCATGTTGGATCAGTATTAATTCGAGGTATTTACATATATAGTTGGCCTGCCATTAGTCTGCCGACGAATGGAATCCATAAAGAGCAAGTGATAATTTAGATAAGAGATCAATTTTCAACCATGTATTTGGAGTAGAAATTTATAGCGTAGTTAATTGTTTTGGAATATTTTTTGCAGGGAGTCCAAGACTGTTCGTTGGCTGTGCCATTGGACTTTTGGTGGTTACGGTGGTTGGGGTGACGGCGCTCTGGCTGGCATTCATGGATGACCCCTTGACGCCAGCGGAAAGGGCCAGGGTCATCTTGAATAAAGCCCCTTTGATCGATGGGTATTTAATTATTTAAAATTAAAATATGTAGTTACTTGAAAATGATGTTGTTATTGAGCAATTAACCATAAGACACTGACTTTTGACATTTGATAGAAAGAATGACCTCCCAACCAGTATCAGGAAGGCGGCTTGGAACGACTTGCGAAAATTCAATTTCTCCTCCGACATCTCAACGAGTAGCCCTTGGAAGTCCCAACGCAATTCCCAGACTGACCTATTGAGGCTCCAGAAGGGAAAAGTTGGAACCCAGGTATGTATGCAAATGAGTATTTTGGGGGCCTTGGGGTGTAATGAGAATTTTGCATATGTACATACTTAAATGAATAATTGTTGCCGTAGATTTGGGTCGCGCGAGCAGACTGCGAGAGTCAGTACAAAGACGCGGTGGCCATCACCCTGGAGCAGATAGACTTGATTAAGCGCCTTGTCTCCAACTACAGCGACATTTTGATGCTGATCAATACTACAAAAGGTTAGTCATAAATGAATCGTAAGTTTTCATAATGTATTATAAGTTATTTGTAAATTCTCATTGCGCATATAAATTATGTAATATATGTATAAAGTACCTAATTACTTTAAATAAGAATTGCAGAATTGCTAGTGCAGAATAACTTTATTATTAAGGTCCGACTTTAGGAGGTCCTTTTTGTTTTTGGCTTGTCCGTGGGTCTGTGGGTCCGTGGG
>JAHZMY010002838.1:0-10262 GCA_027743915.1 Seira sanloemensis | reverse complement strand
AATTTCTGCGCAGATTGAAAATTGCACGGTTTCTAAATAGCTCATCAAGGGGGATGCAAAATTAAGAGAGGGAGAAATTATAAATGAATGAAAAAATAGTATATCCCAAAAGGGGCATGGCTGATCACGACGAAAAGGCTTATCTTGAGCCGATAACCTTTTTTATGGACAAATAATTAACTACTATTATTAAATATTATGTGTGTGCTTTTCTGCATTTCTGCAGTTGGATTTGGATATGGTCTGGTGGCAATTGTAATTGATTTTTTAATATGGTGAGACTATATACATATGTATATAGTTTTTTTATAGCGTGAGCGTGTATTAATTAATTACTTTTAGAATTTTTGTTTGAGAAATGATTGATGAATAGTATGAATTTATACTAAATGGTTGTGGGTTGTGGTGACCCCTTTATTGAGTGGAAAATGCGCATAGAGAAAAAAATATTTTGGACTTTGGCGTTGAAGTGTCTGAGTTGGAGTTTGAGTTCGAGTGGATAAGAATAAGGTATAAGTTTGAATGATTGAATGAATAAAAAATGTGCAAAATATGCAGCGGCGTTGATTGAATGCAGTGCGAATGCACTTTTGTAGTAAGAAAAAAAGACGCAGAAGAAAAAAATTATGCATGAGTTGCGAGTTGTGGAAAAGACTGAGTGTTTGAGTGTGTTTGAATGCGATTGGGATGAGAAGGCTGAATGCATTTGCTACATAAATATAGAAAGAAAAGAAATATTGTATAAAAAAGAGTAAAAGAGTTGGAAAAAACAGTTATGATTGTGTTGTGATTAATGAGAATGTCAGCAGCTGGGTTCAGCAAAGGATCGACGAAGAGGTTTTTCTTTCTCCGGAGAATCAAATTTTGGTTAACTCTGAGTTTAGGCAGAATTCTGTTTTAAAGAAAAAAGGGGATCAACCTTGGCAAGGAATTGTTGGTGAAAATGAAATTTTGGTCAAAATCAAGTTTAAGTAAAAATGACGTTCGTGAAAACTACAATTTCACACCATGTAGTCGTCAAAAACAAGCGCACACTTTCAAAGTGGTGTAAACTGTAAATAATTAACTACTTGTCATACATTTTACTTAAGGCGAAATCAGTTTGCATTTAGTATGTATTTCGAATGGCATCAACGTATTGTTAGTATTTTATAGTTTTTGTTTTGCCTTTTGCACAAAATTGACAAATTTCTCCCCGAATTTGCTTCCCGAATCATTTTGGAGAAGACATTTCCAAAAACAATTACTAAAATTCAGGGCCTCAGGGCCGATGGTGCCAGATGGTGACGAGCACCAGGGCCCAACGGTAAAGGGGGCCCTGCGAAGGCCCTCGACGAAGTTAAAACGGGCCCTCTAAAGAATAAATGATTGCTATTTAAGCCCAAAATTTTCGCGCGCTACCGCGCGCATCCATTTCTTTTTTCAATTCTTCACGTAATGATGCCTGAAGTTTTTCCAAATTTGTACAAAGTCTGCAGATGTTTTATAGGTGCCTAAAGGTATTTTTCGGAGACATGCATTCAACGATAACTCTTCGAACATCTAAATAAGTTTTACAGCGAACTATCACTATGCTTAATGCTTGCAATTATGCTAGTTTTCTCACAATTTAGGGCTACTTCAAAATCTACATTACTTTGATTTTATGCTGCACTGAATTTTGAAGTTGAAATCATTTTTATTCCAAATATCTCTAATTGTATTAGTATTTTGACATAGCACACTGAAATTCCTTGAAAGTAGCACCATTTGCATAAATTAAAAATATCTTCCCTGAAATTATTAAACAAGCAAACGGGCGCATGGACGCCTTTTTATACGTAAGTTGATAAGAAAACAGTGCCAGGTATATTGATTGCTTGTTATAATTGCATGTATTAGCTCAGGCTAGCAATCATTCGAGTTTGAAAGAGATGTTTCATTAAAACTCTAATTTTCGGTAGCAATGTATCTCATAATTTGTAGTAGTATTCTAAATTTCCCCGATGCTTGTTTTGGTTAAATGAACGCACAAAAAGATGAGGTAGGGGGCCCTTTATAGCATAAGTCCACCAAGGCCCATGAAGACCACGCTGAGGCCCTAAAATTTGGTAGTTCAAACTGACTAGAATTCATGCCATCTTACAGGCATCTCGCATTATAATACAGCCGTCAGATCATAATTTCTTCATTTATAATTAATGTATTAAAAAAATTTTAAAAAGTATTTCATCCAGACTCACACAAAACCACAATCAACATAACCACAAACAGACCTACGGACAACCTTTCCCCAGTCCATAAGGTCTCTTCCCATCCCAATTCCTCAAATCAAACATGTACCTTTCAAGTTTCTTCATGTAATATCCACACAGCACACAGCACAACACTACTTCTACTTACACCAAAATGAGTTTTACGTAATCCTAAATCCCAAAAACACTCCTCGTATCATCCCATCTACATCTCTAACATTCACAATTCACACTGTAAGTCTCGTACCATTCAAATTGATCTCTTTGTATGATACTCTCCACTCACAAACTCAATAAATTACAAGCTTGCTAACATACATATACATACAAAATCACGATACAATCACGAAACTCCAAATCTCAACCAAAATATTTTTTAATCAAATACATACATTTTATGAATGTACCTACAGTCAAAAACCTAACCTTCACAATTCGCATGTGCCGTGTGCTGTGTAGCAGTTTTTAGCCCTTTTCAGCCCTTATCGTATTGAACAACAATTTTGCAAAATCCTTGCTCAAAATGCTCGAAAGAGTGTGGATTCCCATTCATACAAAGTCATAAATAATGTACATTTTACACACATTTCTGTTCCAAAACAGATAAGCGTAATCGGTTGTAAAAACGTCAAAAACAAATCTATCAAGTTTATCAAATCTAGAGAGCAATTTTCTAATTTCCCAAAATCACAATGAAATTCGTATTTTCTATAAAAGAAATATTAAATAATACATTTATATGTCTTGGCAACTTGGCACTTATTTGATCAATTTTTGGAATCTAAACGATTACATAAAGTCTTATTTGTTTATTAATATACTTTTTAGTTGATAAATACTATTAATTTCTTTGGGAAAGAGGGAAGATTGAAACGCCGTTAACCAGAATCATGAATTTTGATAGTAATTACGTCTTTATATAATATTTAGTTTTTTGGGGTTGTTATTGATATGCTGCACATATTGCATATGTATGTATTTTGGGGATTTTATGCATTTTGGGCCATTTATGGAGGATGGAGAATGGCATGTTTAGTGCGTGGGTGTAAAACAAGGAACAGCTTGTTTATTTTTCCCCCATTTTTTATTCTATGCACGTGACCAATAAATAATAAAAGAATCTGAAGTGAATATTTTTTTACCTGAATTTAATGGGAATCCGATCAGTTGTTCAAGAGTTGAAATGAAAAGTGAACTCAATCACGGAGAGGCACACTGGCACATATATTTCAACATTTCTCCATAAAAATATGTACGTAACTCGTTGAAATGCGAAAATGAATGTAAAATTTAAATATAAATGTATATAATCCGTGCAGCAATTTAATCGTTATATTTGTGTTTTAAGTAGTTTAAAAGGAAGTTTTATCTCGTTTTCGCACTAGGTCACAGTCACTTTAATGAAAGTACGTACATATAAAAAATTCATAGGTCACACAAGCAAACACAGCTCGGATTTCCTCTACTAATGGAAGATAATTATATATAAACTATTTAAATTGATCAATTGATGACTCACTGTGCATATGTCAGTTTTACGTATGGACATATAAAAGTCAGTGAACTTTGATAGATAGGTCACACGAGCTGGAGAACCATTGTTCCGTATTCGGTATTCGAGAAACCGAGTCATCCGCATATGCTCATGAACGAAACAAAATTGAAGATTTGAGGTGTCCGACGGGAATTTTGCGGGTCTTCGAATATTTAATTATTTAAATAGATTAACTATGTGGGATTTAGTAACTGTGTTTAATGCTCGAATCCGTATTAGACTTACGTAGACTTTAGCGAAGGCTTTAATTTAGCTTTTAGAAATATGTCTCATTATAGAGTTTTAAATAATTGTATTTTTGTAAGTGGCGCCAGTTTTATGTTCAAAGATCCTGGCGGAAGTAGGAGTTTGTTTCTCCTTTTTTTAAAGGAAGGTGGTTATAACCGTTTAGTTTTTTTTGAAAAATGTGGTTCATTCCATTATTTGTTTTTGGGGGAAATTCCGTACTTCTACATTTTACAAACTTTGGGTATCTGAAGAAGAATCTAAATTTGATCCGAATGGTATATATTTTTACGTCTGTTTTTTTAGTTTCCTTACTAACAATGCAGGAAATAGAAGTTATTCACAAAAATAACTCTATAAATCCTACAACACGCTCACTGCAAACAGCAAACAGCGGAACTTTGTTCCTTTTTTTAAAGTTTTTTTTTTCTCTCTGATCACCGAACCTCAGTTAAAAACTCGCTAATGTTAATTCACATCCAAGTATGTAAATTTAGTTTCTTTATGTGCTTCAAACACTTCAACATAAAATACCATGTCACAAATTCAAGGTCTGCGGCATTACATTTACAAATCTTTTTATTCATATAAAAATACTTATACCAACCACTTCAACATATCGGCTGCGAGATTTTTTTGAAACCTTTTTTTAAATCATTAATCTTAAGTCACCCCAAAACCAAAAGGTGCAACTTCTCGTTTCTAATTGTCTTTGAGCCGGAACATTTATAAAAATCCTTAAGCAAAAGCTTAATTAAAGACAAAGCTCTCAATTCTCGGTTCAAATTACAAATTAACTCGATCCAACTCTTCCCCTCTTTGTGTAGTTTTAATTGCACTGAAAAATCCCTTACTCTTTAAAAACACATTTTCTTGATTTCCACATTCAACATTTTGCACCTGCTCAGTGAATCATCATAAAGAGTTTGCTCATGTATGTAAGTAAGTATTTAAACCATCATCGATCCTCCTCTGCATCTGCATCTGCACCCACGCACAGACCGGAAATCACGATTTTGAAAGAACATCTGCTGCTCAATCAAAGTCTCAAAAACTCAAAGACTCAAAGGCTCAAAGTCTCAAAGACTGAAAAACGCAAAGTCCGCTGAAGATTCTTCTCCTTCCTCATCAGAAAGAGCCTTTTCATTTCAGTTTAAACTTTTTAAAAACTTTAAAAACTTAAAAACCAAGACTTTTTACGCAACTTCTTCTTTCTTCTTCCTTTTTTCCGATTTTCCCCGCATGTACTTAAGTAACTTACTTAGATAAAGGAAGGAAGATTTTTTTATTCTCTTATTTAATAATGGCAGGTGTAGCAGGTCCCATTAACTACGTAATCCACTCATGGTCCATTAAAAGTCTCTGTTCGCTTGAGATGGCTAATTGAAGATGGTTATAGATAATGGTTGTAAGTGAAAAAAAATCATCTTCCTTTTTTATTGTTGTGGTTGAGCTTCTGTGATTGTGAGCTTTTTCTTCCTCTCTTGTTACGGATGCGGTAGCAACACCCACGCCCTGACTTCGACTTCGACTGAACGACTGAAAGACTGAAGATGATGCGTACATATATGCATACACATACAACACACCGGAAGTTGCCCGTTCTGCTCAGAGAGTTCACACTCAGACTAGAGAGCTCTTTACAGATTTCGTATGGTTTTCTCCGAAGCAAAACAAAGAAGATAAAGGAGATGAAGAGGAAGAAAGGAAGATAAGCGCGAAGAAAAAATAAGGGAATTTGTTTTCTTGCTTTGAGTGTTACGAAATTTGAAATTACGTAATGAAAAAAAAGTTTGGCTGAGTTTTTTCTCCGCTTTTCGCATGAAAAAAGATGAGGCGCTTCGAATCCTAAGGTGTGCGGTGGAAGTTGAGAATGGGATTACTCATCAGTTGGCTGTATGTATATGTGCATTGTATAGAGTCCAGCTCCAGGAGATTTTGTGAAGCAGCTGGAGAAGAACCGGAAGTTGAGGTGGGGAAAAAATCCTCCAGTTGCCGTGGCACAAAAAATCGGATATCGAAGCCAACCGTCAAATTTTTTTCACGAGTCACTCACAATCAGATTCACTTATAATTCCAGTTTTCCAGAAAAATGTCGTGTCAATAATTATTTGCACATTTTGAACAAAAGGTTTTTTATATAAAATTTATTTATTATATAAAGTTTATTTAAATATAAACTGGAAATTTTATATTTCGTATTCACAGGTTCAAAGGAAAATGCACAAAGAGTAATTATTTATCTGCTTTTGCATAGTCAAGTCTAGACCGAATTTGGGGCAAACTGAGCCTAAAGTTCCTTTTTTATCACCACTCGAACTGAACTGAAATTCGGAGTTTTACAAAATGTTCAGACTCAGTCCAAACCAGAGCTGTTTCAATTGTTTCTCACTCACAAAATTTTTTCTCACTTAACCCTTTCAACTTTACCACGAAGAGTTTAAGAATGCAAAAGAAAAACTGATTCAATTTTTTAAATTTTTTTGTCTTATTTGTGCTTTCCCACACAAAAGAAACGCACCTGCCTTCCCCAACGGCTCGAGTCGTTCTGCTCTCTCAGAGAAAAAATCTCTGCCTCTTTCGTTCCTTGCCAGCTTTGAAGTTTGAAGCTTGAAGCTTGAAGCTGAGCTGATCAACAATCGACGATCACAAAGATATTTTCTGCAGATCCTAAAGCCTCGCATCCTCACACACAACACAACATGCAACATGCATATTTGCACGAGCGCCAGCAACCACCACCATCAGCAGCAGCAACAGCAGCATGTGTAGAGCAAGTACATTTTTTAAAAATGCTGATTGTCTCTTTTTTCTTCAATTGTTGAACTGCTGCATTATTGTTGAGCTTCTCTGAAGTCTTTGCTCATTCTCAAATCTCAGTCTCAGTCAGTTGGAAGACTCGTTGATTGTTGTAAGATTTTTGTTGCTCTTTTTTTAAAGGGAGAGATGAATGTTTTAGACTTAGACATGAGATGTTTGGGTTTCACATCGGTTGCAGATCTGCAGATTTTGCAGGTGCTGAAGCAGAGGCAGAGAGCAGCTGGCGTTGGGAATTATTTCAATTGGAAAAAATCGATTAAATTTTGACTAAATTAAATTCCAATAGAATAAATTATGCGTTTCCCGGGGAAAAATTCCTAAATAACAAAATAACTGATTGAAAACGTCGGCTGAATAGGATTCCATTGTTTGTCTCGTAATGCCCCCAGTCAATAAGTTTTTTGTTTTTAGCCCTGAAGTTTTGAATGATTGGGGCGTAGTGAGACGAACAACGTAAACTACGGTTGCAAAGGAGTTTTGAACAGGACAGGTTGCGGCGGATTTTTTTGGCGGTTTTTGAATATTGTTGCCATCCAGGCTTATTGTTGACTAAATTTCTCAATCAAAACGTTTTTCCCAGTGGGATATTTGTCAAATTAGTCCAAAAGTGCTAAAAGCGGGCCAAAATCTACAAACCGCGTTTAAAATGTATTGTGCTATTTGTCTCACAATGACCCAAACAAAAAGATTTCCTCAGCCATTACATCTAAATATTGGTTTTGGCCAGTTTTGGATATTGTTGGGGACTTTCCAAGCCACAGGTTTTTTTACCACTGGAATGAGAAAAACTGTTCTCAGGTAAAAAGGTCTGAAACGTCCAAAACTGCCCAAAATGCCTTGAAAGCGCTGAATGCATTCCATATGTTGTCTCACAATGCCCCAGCCATTGTGTTTTCCCTTTTTATTACTTTTTGTATGTGGCACTCGAGTTTTTGGACACTATTAGAGAGCTGGATTAGACAATCCGTCCAAAGCAATATTTGCCGGATTTTACCGGCATTTACGGATTTTGGGGTTTTCCACATTCTAACCCTAGAAGAGAGCTATAGTATTATGTTTAAGATGTTTCAGATGGTTCAGAGATTTCGCGATATGTTTCGCATCAGTTTCATTTCGAATGAGTGTGTGCCTGTGTGTGTGCACATGACAAGGCTCTGGTTGACTTGAGCCTTTGTGCTCGATGCCAGTTGCAGCTCAAAGCTTGTGCTTTCAACAATGCGCAAAGTGACGACAATGGGCAACAATGCGATGCAATAGAATTGAACGGTTTGAACGGATTCGATACGAGTTGAGATGATAATGATGCGTGGCAATAATGAAGAAGCAAGCAGAGGGTGATGTGATGTGATGTGATGATGGATTATCATCAGCTTTTAGACTAGGAGATGAAAATAGGAGTTATCATCATGATAATGGTGAATGGCGATAGTGAGGTAAGTTGGTAAGTACTTATCGAAGAGAAACAAAATGGGGCAACCGGGGATGAATGCTTGAGTTAAATCCCCACTCAAAACATGTTTTTCCAGTGAGATGGTAACAACGCTTTCACAGGACAAAATGAAACTATGCCAAAACCCTCTATCATTTGTCTCACAATGCCCCAGTCAGAGAGTTTTTCCCTTTTTTTGACGGTGTACAGGTATACGTAATTGCATTAGAGTTTTGGGCAGCTTTTCAAGCAGCTAGGTTTTCGACGTCCAAAATGGTATTTACGTTAGGATTTTACCGGTATTTACCACACAGATATTTTTCAATTCCAACACTTATCATGCTGTAAGGGAACGTTGTTAGTATTTCAGAGAAAGAAGAAATGTTACAAATCAGAGATGGGAAGAGATAGAGTTGAAAGGTGGTAAAAATCAAATTGCCTTGATTTTTGAAAGTAACTTTTGGCATTTTGAATTCCAAGTCGACGTGCTAAAAATACAATCTAGCCCAATTTTGAAATTCGATTGATTAGATAAACGTCCACACAGCCTGGTAATTTTTGATAGGAATTTTCAAATCAATAATGTCGGATTGATTTAAATTGTGTAAAACTGCTGCAGCCATCACACATTTCAAAATTTTGCAGTTCCCGCGCAACCTAAAAATCCCAACTAAATTCCTAAGCGTCAACAAAAAAACGCAATTTCAAATTAACACCTGTCATTTTTGTCCAGTTTCAAACCCTAAAGTTATTTTGAAAACAAACGGCATTCTCAAAACAGTGCTCCAATTAACAATTAACCCATCTCTCCAGTTAATTAAAAGTCGTGCAAATATGCAAATTAAATTGAAGTCTCTACTAGTGCTACATAGAACTGATATTTAAATTTTAACCGTAGACTAAGTCTCTACATAAAAAATGGACAAGAAGCCGCCACCGTCCAGCTCCGAGATGAGCTCGACGACAGCCACCACGGCGACCTCAGCGACCGGGGCGACGAGCCAGGCGGCCTTCATCCCCCCTCGCGGGGGGAACTATGGGGGTGACCAGATCTCGCAGAAGCAGCCATGGTCGTCCTACTTCTCCAGCAAGACGGGGATCGGTCTCGAAAGAGAGGGGCCTTCGGAGAATGAGGAGACTCCGGAGGAACCTGACTCCAGGTATACGATGCACAAGTTTGCCCTCCCGAAACCAGGGAGGAGGTCCTCATTCACGGCCGAGAATCTCAACGAGATGGAATCCGAGAAGGGGCCTGTTAGCTCCTTCACGGAGATTGTGCAGCTGAACAATGAAGGACATGCTTACATCAATATTAACAGGTATGGTTGGAAGCTGGGGCGGGGCGGGTCGAAGGTCGAAAAAAGCGGGCGTGTAAAAGCTTTAGTGTCATGGTGCCACTTTTTCTGAAATTCCGGAATTTCTTGTTTTTAAACAAATATTTGGAATTGGGATGCCCAAATATTCTTGAATTCATTTCCCCGTTTTTAGGGTTTATTTTAAGAAATGGATTTTTTACTGAATTCTAGAATTTGTTTGAGAAATTATCAGTTTTCAGAGAGGAAAAAATCAGTAATTTTCCAGAAAACGTCTGAACTATTTACGAATTATTAGCTATTACTATTTTGTTTTCGAAAAAATTAAGAATTTTTGAGAATCATTTCAGAAACTTTGTGGCTTTTTAAATTCAGATTTTTTCAGACGCCTCAGACCGTTTTTTTTAGAAATTCTAGACTTTCTGTTAGACGTATTTTTAAGAACGTTTTAGAAGTTTTTTGCTTTTAGAAAAAAATTCTGAAGAAAAATCTGGAAAAAACTTTTTTAAATAGAAGTTTCTGAAAATACAACTCCACATCTCGGCTTTTTTTTTCTCAAAATGCAACAAATTTTGGAAACGCAAATGATTAGCGTTGGAGTCGGGGAAAAACTAAAATTATTATTTACCGCTAAATACCGGTATTTACCATTTTGGACGTCCAAAAACCAGCTGCCCAAAACTGTT
>JAHZMY010002837.1:0-14750 GCA_027743915.1 Seira sanloemensis | reverse complement strand
AAAATATTTTAAAATATCGAAAATATATCGAGCTGAACTTTTTATAATTAATGACTGTTTTAAGTGTATAAAATTGCAAAAAATCTATATTCTGGTAATTATTGCGACGTATTTCCATAATTCTGGTTGGATTTTTATCTTTTGGGTACATTTGTTACCACTTTTTTGTCAAAATATTAAATTTTTGCGGAATATGTTTCAAAAAATTAAAGTATCGAAATATATCGAACTCGATTTTTAAAAAAAATATGTAGATATTGATATAGATATCGAAGGATTACTGAAATTATATCGAATATAGATATCGATATCGAAAAATTTCGTGGCAAAATATAATATAGATATAGATATCGAAAAATTCTGGAGCAAAATATAATATAGATATAGATATCAAAAACGACCCTCGATACCAAACTGTGTTTGTTGGACAGTTTTGCGTATCATATTTTGGTACGATGACGTAAACGGCAACTTGGCGGAACATATGAGCTTTGTTTGCCTGCTTACATTAAAAAATAAAAAATTTAAAGAGGGCAAGCACACATAATCCACTTGAGATTTTAAAATTTACTTATTTAGATAAAATGTGTATTAGGCGTCTTTAATAGCCCAATTTATTCCTAGCTGCTGCTAATGAATAAATTTATTAAGCTCCTCATTCCTTCAGTCCAAACCTCTACTAAATCATACACTTGATGGCCTGTAGCTTTTCGGTCCAAATATTGCAAGTGTTTGAAGCGGTATCTTAGGAAAAACTAACGATAGCACAGTTGTATGGTATATGATGCATGGTACATAAAAGACTAGGTCAAATATATCATTGGCAGTTAGCCTCTGCATCTTTCCCTATAGGCGAGGTTTAATGGTGCCATATAAGAGATTTGTTAGATAATTTATCTGATGATTAATTCAGGTTTATTTTATGAATGTATTATCAACCTTAAAAATCGAGTATTTATAGACGACCTAGAAAAAGATTTGCTCCTTAAAAATTCTACTGTAACAAAACATTATCACAATACATAGTTGAGCATAGAATAGAATTGATTTATTCCAACCTTTCTAGGGCCAATGACCCATACAACAATACATATAAATTTTACAAAAACAATATTTAGTTTGACAAGATTCCAATGTAAATTCAAAATGTAAACTGTGTACCCCTGAGCGACTGCCCAAGGAATGCTAATAAATAGATTAATCAATTAATCATTTCTTGTTCGTCAGTACTTATTCAGATTTCTTAAATGCGAGTTTTCATAACGAGTTTCGTCTTACATTAATTCGAAACCTCACCTGAGTTTCGCATTGCCTTTGAACTAACTCCTTCCGACACAACCAGGTCATAACCAATACCGTTCGTAATCTGACAAATCTAATGACATCCTCCACAACATCGCTTTCCCTTAGCATTTGATCGATCGATCGGGGGCTTATACGTACTCGTACTTCCCTCAGAAAAACGCTGAGTGCTACTCCATACACCACCCCGCAAAAGACGAGCACAGGCACCAGCCTATCCCAGGTGATCTGATCATTTTGTATAACAAGTCTCTCTGTGAATCGCTCAACTACCTTGTATTTGTAGATTAGCCTGTAGGATAATTCAAAGATTGAGTTGGTATGTTCGACCAGACCACTTTCTCGTATCCACGCAGTCGTCCTACCGAGCCAGTATCGGTTCATTGTGTGGATACCCCAGAATTTTGGATTGAGATTGAATACTTCCGTAATTTGATGGCATTTTGTCACTCGCCTCTCCTTTCCATAATTTCTTTTAATTTCGCGCTCAACATCCTGCGGATAGAGCGAGTCTGCGGAATCCCAAAATGTCGCGTATTTCCCCCTTAGGTGATTTGCCACCACGGAGATGTTAGTATGGCTATTTCCAATTTCCTTGAAACTCGTGTTCAGCAAATGTCCCAATCCCCTTATTTTGAAATCAAATGCAATTGTTTGCGGCAGTTTGTCGTGGTATTTGTTTGAGAAGTAAAGGAGTTTGAAGTCCGCCTCCAGCAGCTCCCTAATACTTTGAAAGACTTTGGGGAGACTTGGGGCGACCGCCATACTAGTGATTCCGTTCCCATAGAGATTGCTCATGAAAAAGGCGATGAAGTGTGAGAAGAACAAAATAGCAACGTATTTTTTCTTCTGCCTCACCTGACTGTCGTCCGCCTTTGTCAGGAGGACGGCTGTAAGATTCAAGGCGACATCGACCAACTTGGACGCGCTGTAGGCCCCGCCATGGCTACCAAAAAGGATCGAGTATGTAACAACCTGGGAGAGGATTATGCAGATCCAAATGTTTGTCGGGAATGGTTCCATCCACAGCGATGTGAAGTCACTGTGTTGTCCCCCGACATCCAACTTGTCGCAAAAAATCGCTTGCAGAAATTCATATCTTTGAAAAAATAGTAGGCTGGTCGAAAATACGCTCTGCTGGAGGACAGACGAGAGTAGATACTGGTTTGATGATGTCAGTCTAACTTTTGAAAATTCCCGGATGTGGCTGAACATGTCCATGGTCAAATTGTGGGTCTCTTTTAAGTAGATGGCGCCCATCATATCCGAGGCGCAGAAGAAGACGAGCCTATCTCTCTCCTGGAGTAATCGAGGGCAGGCGAACCGGTCATCCCCGTAGTATGTTAGAAACAAGGTGACTCTCATAAAAATTAGGGCTTGGATAGGATGGCCCCCATTGTTCCAGGTCATCTGTTTGTGGAGCTGTAATGGCTTTGAAAGGTCTTTCAAAGCAAACCTGGACATCGGAAAAGTATCCAGATGGAGTTTGCCATCTTTCGGTTGCACGGTTGCAAAGATTTTGACGGCTGGGAGTGGACGTAGCTCAAGAGGCATGTGATGTAGACGTATGCTCTCTTGATTTTCTTGATTTACACAAAGGACAATGATGTTAGTGGAATAACTTGTGAAGTTGGTCATCTCTCTAATGACAACTGTGGTGCTGGAGACTTCCGACGGTCCGAGTATGATGTAGTTTAGCTGGCAAAATCGGGTGGTCAAGGGTGTCATGGACCTGAGCTTGTATTGGTAGTCATGGGTTAGTACAAGTTTCGCAAAGTCGTCGCCATAGTAATAGGTTGTATAGTTTGAGTATGAGTGAAATAAAAAAACAAAATTGTCATCCGGATTGACTGCTTCTCGAAGATGTTGCACGACGAGTGAAGAGGTGTCATCCCAACTGGTACCCGAGGCATTAACGTTAGGGAAGAAGACAAATATAATTAGAATATTTTTTGCACACATTGTGACTTTTGATGGTTTAGTCGAACATGGACGACTCCTTCTGGCTGGAGCAGTGTGCAGCGTAACGTCGAGGTAGTAAGTTTGGAGCGATGTGGTGCAAAGAAATAGTTCGTAGCTTAAATGTCGATGTTTGCTCAAATCCTAGAATATTGAAATTAAGGAGCGGCGAAAGTCAAACTTAGCTGGGAAAGAATGGATAAAGTTGGATATCAAAATCGTTAGCAATTCTCGGAAGGATTACAGCTAAATACTGAATCTGAAAATAATGTGCTAGAAAAAATTGCTGGAACAAATTGTCTTTTGTGGCAAAAATATAGTTGTAAAGTTCAAAAGTATATCAAAATCACTTTTGAAGTATTCCTCATTTTTTCTTAAACTGCGGGATACGATGTAAAGTAAGATATAAGATTGCATACACTTTTTTCGCTGTTCACACTGTACGCTGTCCACTATTACAAGTAAGCAGTTATATTCTTTCTATTTTCCACGTAGCTAACAAAATGGCTCGATTTTGCATGTCGAACAATGACATTAATAAATGTCTGTAGCTTATACAAGCTAGTATTGTACCCCAAACCTAGCATTTCTTGGTAATTTGTTTTGTGACTAATGTGCACTTTTTTCTGTACGCGTGCCACCAATGACCTGCTTGTTCAGACTAAAACCCAATATTTAAGGAGTGATATAATACATGGACTGTTCTAAAAGTAATGTCCAGGCATGAGATTATTTGAATGTTGCGGTTTCCACTGCTGTTAAATCGAACATTTTGAGTGCGGATAGTTTTTATTGAACGTTTAGACTGATTTTTAGAGTAGGAGGTCGTGGTTAAATAGCTTAGGTATCTGTCAAGTGTATGCGAGACCCGAGTTCGACCCCTCCTGCGGCCATTGCACTTTTCTGGGCCATAGTTAAGTTAATTCGACTAATGTTAGAATTGTAGATTGCCACATGTGTGATAACAGTTGTAAAACTGAACGTGCAAGACAATAAAGTAATAAATAAAAATAATAAATTTTTGACTACGTCATCTGATAGATTTTTTGTCTATAAAAGCTTAATGTACATTTGGAAGTTTTAAGCAATGGTTCACCGCAATTGTGACTTTTATGCAAGTAAAGTCAAATATTATCGATATATTTTGGTTTTGACACTAATATCACTGACCTAGCACACTTGGGTATTACCTCGGTAGATTTTGAAATCACAGCTCTGCTTTAAATCTTCCAAGTTTGAAGTCAAATACGTGCAATTTGGTAAGAATACCCGAGCGTTGCTAACTCCGAAAAAAAATTGCATTAGTTTTTGCTCTGCTTTATAACTATATGACAACGTGCAGGTATAAGTGAGGTATTGCCAAAAGCCTAGAATTTTGTCCACAAAACCATTTATAAAATAAAGGCTAATTACCATTCACAAAATTCGTATGTATATGGTAGTGAGCCTTCCACGTGCGGGCATTACTTTCAGAACACCCCACGTAAATGTCAACGCTGTGAAAAAGTTGAACCTGAATCGCTTTGCATTACCAATCTACCATTTTGCTAGATGGAATGTCCAAATATTATATGAATAATGAACATATAGCTACCCGAAGTATATGAGTTTTGCAGTAAATTTTAATTGAAAGCTTAAAACTAGATGCGAGGCTACAATAATACCCTAATGAACTTGTTTGGCAGTACGTGGAAGCTTTAAAGACGGCTAGTGAATGCAAGTACCCGACGATGCAACACGTGCTTTAACCCCCTAAATGCTCTTGATTAGGTCCATTTCCTAAGTTACTTCTTGTTTTTATCTATGTCTAAGTGCAGCTGTATTTGGGACACTGCACGAAATTGTCATATGATATTACATGCCATCCGATACTTCCAAAGATTGTTGAGTTGCAGCCATGAAATAAATCAATTGCCTTCACGTCTTGCATTTACATAACTGACGTGAGATTAAACCATTTTTGTAATAATAGTTGATTTTTAGAACTACCAAAAATTACGCTAACAGCTCGGGGACGGGTAAACTCCAAGCAAAGCTCATGATTCCAAATGGTAATATGTATGTATGCAATATTAGATAATGTGTATGTAATTGAATCCTACTATCTTTGTAAAGCGACTGTTGCAAACTTAGATTATGAGTCGTTGACGTCCTTTCTTTATATTTTGTATCTTTTAGCATAACTAAAGCAGATAAATTGCCATACAAAGCCAAAACAAAGTTAGAACCTTATTGTCTAATCCTAATTAAATATTGAATATATAAATTGAGTATTTTATGGATATTAAATTACTCTGCCATGCATAGTTAACGTATTTCTGATACTTTAAGAGCCATTGAAGTCATTCTTGGCCAGTTTAATTAAAGTCATTTTATTTTTTTATACATTGATTTACCCAACCCTGGTTGAATACGGTGGAAAGGCAATTTTCAAACCGCCATAACTTCCGAACCCGGACGAAGTTCGACTTCCGGTAAACGGCGTTAGAACCACGTTATGGTGCCCTATAAGTATTTGTATCCGTTAACTGAATTTCATCCGGAATCGGCTACCACGAAAACTTGAATTCCAAAAACGGTCGAAGAACTCGGGGTTTTTGATATTTCAAAAACGACTTGGCATACGGACCTCAAATTTTTCAGATAAATGCACCAGGTCATCAGAAACACGTCTTAATAAAAAAATTTAAACAAAAATGTAAAAAACTAAACTTCTCACAAGTAAATGCCGGAATTCTGGATTTGGCCGTACAGTGCGTCTGGAACTTTTGGCCCCCTAAACCTGTGATTGAGGTTGTGGAGGGGTATTGATGCAAAGAGCAGAGTTTGCTATCTTTTCTATTTCAGATAAAAGATACAGATAAGATACAGATAAGATAATATCTGTATCTTTTATTTAGGAAGAGCGAAGCCCCGTATCTTTATCTGTATTTTTTATCTTCAAAAATATACATAGGTTTAAATCTCCAAAGTAGCACAAATCCAAATCTTCTTTTTGACGTTTTGGCATGTAAATTTAATTTATGTTCTTACAAAATAGTAAACTAGGTTAATAAAATTAACTTGTTCTACTAAGAATCGATATCTCGTATCTGTATCTATATCTTCACGAAATCCGTCACGTATCTTTTATCTGTATCTTATACCTTGAAAATTATGAAGGCATATCTTTTATCTTATCTTCTATCTCATGAAAAAAGATAGCAAACTCTGCCAAAGAGTGATCCAAAGTATTTAACATGCATCAGAATTAGAGATCGAATTTGAACTTTGGAAAGTCAAAACTGATATCTGGAACTCGAGACTATGAGCCTCGTGTGATAAAATTAGGCCAGCAGCTTAATTAAAGTTTGACATTTTACACTTATATGTGGGAAGGTGGTGTTAAAAATTATGTGTCTGAGGAGCAGCTCTTTTTAAGTGAATTACATGGTGGTCTTCAACTTGTCTTTTCCAGTTCCAGATACATATGTACACAGTGATGGCCTAAGTTCTGAAACGGATTCAATTGAGGATACCTTTTGCTAGAGTGGGTCAAATTGGTTAATTTTTTCGCTCTTATGTAGCCCACATTCCACTGATGCAGATAGTATTTTGAAAAATCCAAAATACTTCATCTGTTTTTGCTAGGGATTGAATGAAATCGAACTCCCAACATGCTCTCGGCACACCCCATTAATTTTGCAAATCTGGCTGCCAATTTTCCAAACATTAGAAAAGCCCACATTTATGCCGTGGATCTTGTGGAGCACTCTTTGGACTACCAGCTAGGCCGCATGGAATAATTTAAAAATTCATAATACGGATATGCCAGCCTCGCATATCCGATGAAAATGAGTCGTGATTTATCTTGAAATTTGGAGGTTTTGCACTTTTTGCTTCCAATAAAGTTAGGAACAGCCAAAAAGATTTGGGGTAATGTTGGTAAGAAAGAACCAAGATTCAGCAATGTTAGGTGAATGCACCGAAAAAATTCATTGGTTTTTTATTTAAGTTTTAGGGCACCAAACGTAAACTATAGTCCATTTCTCAACTTGCCCCACCTTTTATGCTCTCCAGACCAAAAGCAGAGTATTTTCAGGTGCCTGTTCATGTGATATTGTTTAAAAGATTTCAGGTGAGCTCTCTTTAGTCGCTTTCCAGGAGAAATGTTTTAAATCTTAGAGAAATTGCAGTTTCAAACCAGAACTATTTTTTGTGGTTTGGGACCGTGCCATGCGGCCAAAAATTCATGTCGACTGGTTTTGTGAAAAATGTTTTGGATTTAAATATTTCTGTGTATGCTGGCGACAAAACACAAGATATTTTTCTTCTCCTACAGGAAGAAAGAAAATATTTCAGCCTTCCGTCTAGTCGCCAGGGCAAGAAATGTAAAATTAGCCTAATTTCTTACATTGCCCCACTTCACAGGCTCTGGAGAGCCAGCAGAGCTTGTTAGCAATATGTAATGCATGTCCCTATATTCACAAGGTTTTAATTAATTGATCCAAGTGCAACTTTTATACGTATTACCCTATTTAGCTTTTGAAATCTTAAATATAAAAAAATATGGTAACCAATTTTGTGCTCAATTGAAACAGGCGACAATCCTCCAACTTCTCAACCCTCACTTCTTCTTTATTCTTGACCACATAACCTATGTCTACATTTATTCTGATGTAAAATTGTGTCATCTTTCTAATGGTGGTCTTAGATTTTGCGTATTATTTCATACCACCGAGATATGCTGGCCTAAAAGTACGTTTCAGAACTTAGGCCATCATTCCTCCAACTTTTCAACCCTCACTACTTCTTTATTCTTGACCACATAACCCATGCCTGCATTGATTCTAATGTAAAATAGCGTCATCTTTCTAACGGTGGTCTTAGTTTTTGCGTATTATTTCATACCACCGAGATATGCTGGCCTAAAAGAACGTTTCAGAACTTAGGCCACCACTGTGTATGTACTTACCTTCAATGAGCCAGAAATTTCCGCAGTTCAAGGGATTTAGCTTTCGACAATCCCAGTATCCCGATGAGAAGTGCCGCAAACTCCAATAATTCCCTCCCAACACCACTGGGAAATTGTTCTTATCCATAATGTTTTTGAAAGCCCTCGGCAAATACTTTGGCGCAGGCGGGGTGCTCAGATCAGAGTACAACGAGGACGTATACAAGTTCCTAAGAAGAAACGCGATGAAAAGACAACTTCCAACAATCAACATCGAACTGTTTCTTCTAATCACAATTTCCTGTTCGATTGTCACACTATATAGCCAAAACCAGGATGAACTGGTTAATTTAATTCTGTTTAAAACAAATCCTACACCCACAAAGAGTATGGAAAGACCAACCCATACATTCCATTCGAAGGGGGCGAGCAGTCTCATTAGCATAGCAATGTTTAAGCGCTCGTCATTAATCAGATTTTTGCTTTCACCGATGATGATATACTTGTATCCGGTGAAAGTTATACCGTACGAAATATAAAACGGTTCTAGCACGTAGTCCATGGGTGTCCATAGTTGCCTTGAGACAATGATTTCTCCACACGTCCAATGCGTGCAGTTTCCCTTGACGTAAAATGTACCTACGAACTTTTGAAGAGCAAGTTCATCAAACAAATTGAGTCGTCTCCATTCCGTTTGGAGCTCATTCATGTTTTCGAAATTCGTCCACTGAATCTTTGATTTGATGCTTTCTCGAGATAAATGGTAACTTTTCCACAAGGCATCCGCCATTTCCGGAGAATCATTTGGAATTTCGACCAAAAACGGAATGTGCCAGTTCTGGCATGCAAAAGCCGAATGTGATTTAATGTCAAGGCAGCTATATTCTGCAAACTGTTTGGGTCTTAGTTCGCAGGTCAAGCAAGAAATATAATTTGGTCCCAACCCCGAGATGAACAATAGCTTCGACGGAAGAAGCGCAGGGATCCGAATGTCGTAGCCAAACTCAAGCGGAAAAATCAAGTAGGTTGGTGGAATCCATGAAGTTTGGAACCTCGAGAACCACCACATTTTCTCCGGTCTGTAGGTGACTGCCCGAATGTCATCGTCTTTTAGCAGTGTTGGCATCTGTGCAAGACACAACCTTCTTTGTAGCAGTTTGCCCCAATAAAGTTTTCGATATACCGGAGTGATATCCTCGTAACCTGTGACTTCCCACGTCAGGTTTATGGAGTTCAGGTTGTAGACCAGCAGCCTTTTATTGAAATTGGTTTGCAAGATGACACAGATTCCCGATTTGATGCAGATTTGTTGTAGAATTTCGTGTGGTGAAAGCCAGCCTGGATCTTCAATTTCAATTAGTCTGTTAGTCCATTCTGTTCGGTGAAGCTTTTCTCGTCGCGATAAGTGAAATGTGCAGTCGGCAAATATTTGTTGGAGGAGCAGGCTCATTTCTAGGGATTTTACGTTGACGTTCCATTCGTCTTTGGAAGGAGTTTTGGGTATCTCGTTGCCTTCATCATCATATCTCCATGGCAAGTCGTAGGCGTGGATTTTGTACCACAACAAGGCAAAAGCAATGAAAAAAATTTGCAAGAAAGTCATAATTGAGAGTGACTTTGTTCTGATTTCAATTGATTTCTGATTCAATGGTACAATAAGAAACGTACATAGGTATGTACATATATATTCTTGATCAACTAAAAGCAAACATCAAAATTTATGCGCTGTTATGAATGTGTTGCATGGTTAAAATCAGTTAAAATGCCAAAAAGTGTACCGAAAAAATCAACGTGACGATATCTTGATGTGTCATTTTTACTTCTGAGTATTTACACGTGGAAGTAAATTAGTTTTCCCGTTTATTTGATTTTGTGACAAATAGGTACCTAATGGCGTATTAACCTTATTTTTACTTTCACGTCAACATATTACGTATATATTAGACCATATTAGGCAGATTAAAATTGGAGGCAATTGCCGCATCAGTCATTACATGTAGGTATTTAATTGCCTCGTGAGACGTGATTCCTAGTGATTAAACAAATTGAAAAATCTTTCGTGGTGTTAGCGAAATTAACATTAATTTTTCATGTGGGATTGACGTCATGAAAAGTGGGTCAAACAACAAAAACCCATAACTTATCGATAGTTGTATCACCCGTAGCCATAAAAGTCCTTTTCAGAGAACACGTGTAGAACGTGGAGACAACACGGTTCATTAGTAGGAGAAGAAGGAAATGTCTATGTATTTAATTTAAGATTAATACTTAAGGCATAATTCCACCCGAGTCTACAACCACCGTGCGTATTTAAGCAAGCAATGTTTTAATGACTTTATCTTAACTAATTCCTTGTTTGTAACATGATTGTTATTATTAGTTTCATAAACATTACAGAAATTATCATATTTCTATGGCACAGATAAATCTAATGTGTTTGCAAGTTGTGTCCAACTCAATTTATTATATGCTAGCAAGCGTCTATAACATTAATTTACAGTTTCATAGTATTCATAGTCATGTAGCAGATCATATCTTTGTTAACATTAGTTTACCAATATAATATATGTAGGTACATATATCATAATTCATGTCCTTATTTCTATTGATATTTATGAATTCTTGGTAGTATCCTTAGAGCTACGTGAATTAACTTTAAAAATGTCCCGCATCCCCTCACCACTAGTTGGCTTGGAAGTCGGACGATTTTCAAAAACTTTCATTGCTGCCAAAAGCGAGTGAATTTTTTCCGTGACATTTCTTAAACTCACACAGAATTGCCTTTGAGCTTGCAAAATCTCACACGCCAGCATTGCCAGACTTATAACGGCGATTAAGCCACATGCCATCCACAACACAACCAGATCCATCCAAGCAGTCGCATTACCCCTATAGCAATCATCTTGTGAATACAAGCGAAACCGATGATTTCCCAAAGCTTGAGTTGTACCTCCACACGCATCCGTATCGCTTTTTCCCTTTTGTTCAAAGAACTTACGTTCAAACGATGTCCAACTCTTATTTTCCAAATAGCCCCAATACCTTAGTTCGTGCTCAATCGTCGACAATTTCAAACTGTACATACGTTCTGCTTTAAGGGCCACTTCGTGAATCCCCGACTCAATGAGTTGTGCAATATATTTCTCCACATACTTTGTCAAGTGCGTCCAGGGCCCTTGGAGAGTAAAAGCGAGAATTCCCTCGTGCTCTAGAAGATCTACATTTTCATACATTGATCTACCTCCTGCAAAATTTAAAATAGGTCCAAACAACTCATACGGTAGATGCATGTGATCTGTTGAATCGGTAGAATAAACAAAGGCAAAGACGCTTTTCAACTCTGTAAAATTGTGGTACATAAGGGCAAGAGTAGGTCCACTCTTCCACGTATCAAGGGAGAGAGCTTGGAAATGATCACCCTTTACAATTTTTAATAGACGGCGGAAAGTGGCGTCATCTTCATAATATAGCGCCTTTCGCACCAGACCTAAAATGCCAAAATTTTATTAACCAGAAATTAACCTAAAAGCGAATATGTAATTATTAATAATGCTCAACCTTCAATTAGCCAGAAACTCCCACAGTTTAAAGGTGTGTGCATACGACAAGTAGCATATTCACGAGAGAAGCCTTTTAAACTCCAATGATCCCCGCCCAAGACAACCGGGACCTCATTGTCCTGATCCATTATGTCTCTGAGGCTTCTAGGTAAATACTTTGGCGCAGGCGGAGTGCTTAGATCAGAATACATAGAAGACGTGTACAAGTTTCTAAGGAGGAATGCAATGAGCAAACAACCCCCTACAAACAAAATTGAACTCTTTTTCTTTATCACAACTTCTTGCTCAAACGCCACACTATACAGCCAAAACCATGGCGATTCAGAGTAATTGGTTCTGTATAGAACGAATCCAACAATCAGAAATAGTGCCAACAGACCAATCCACATATTCAAACGGAATGGGGCGAACAGTCTCATCAGCATAGCGATGTTCAAGCGATCGTCGGTAATCAAGCGCTTGCTTTCTCCAATCATGACATACTTGTATCCGGTAAAAATTATGCCGTATGTCAGGTAAAACGGTTTTGATTCGAATGAAATTTTCGTCCATGGTCGTCTCGAGATTATGATTTTTCCACACGTCCAATGCGTGCAGTTTCCTTCGATGAGGATTGTATCCTTGAACATTTCGTGTGTGAGTTTGTCAAACAGCGTGTTTCGTCTCCATTCCCCTTGAAGCTCATTCAAGTTTTTGAAATTCGTCCACTCAATTTTTGACTTGATATTTTCCCGAGACAAATGGTATTGTCTCCAGGTGATATCAGCTCTTTCAAGAGAATCTTTTGGAATTGAAGTTAAATACGGAGTGAGCCAATTTTCACACATGGTTTCAGAATGTGTTTTCAACTCAAAGCAGCGAGTCTCCATGAAACGTTTTGGTCTTAATTCGCAGGTCAAGCAAGCAATATAATTTTGTCCTCTCCCCGAGATGAATATTAGCGTCGACGGAAGAAGCGCAGGGATCCGAATGTCGTAGCCCGACTCAAGCGGAAAAATCAAGTAGGTTGGTGGAATCCATGACGTTTGGAACCTCGAAAACCACCACATTTTCTCCGGTTTGTAGGTGACTGCTCGAATGCCATCGTCTTTTAGCAGTGTTGGCATCTGTGCAAGACACAACCTTCTCTGCAACAGTTTGCCCCAATACAGTTTTCGATATATCGGAGTGATATCCTCGTAGCCTGTGATTTCCCATGTAAGTTCAGTACGCATCATGTCGGAGATCGGCAATTTCTTATTAAAGCTGGTCTGAAGCGTCAAGCAATTCCTTGAGTAACTGCAGATTTGTTGGAGAATTTCGTGTGGTGAAAGCCAGCCTGAATCTTCAATTTCAATTAGTATGTTAGTCCATTCTATCCGGTGAAGCTTTTCTCGTCGCGCAAAGTGAAATGTGCAGTCGGTAAATATTTGTTGGAGGAGCTGGCCATTTTCGAGGGCCTTAATGTTGGCATTCCATTCATCTTTGAATCGGAGTGGCTGCAGCTTGTCGTCTTCATTCCACCACGAGTTATCAGCGTATACTTTTTGTAACCCCATACTAGCAATAAGGGAAATTATCCAGTAATGAGCTAACATGTCGAAGAAATGATTCCGCGAAATATTGTGCTTCGATTAACAATATTTATTTTTTTTAAATTTTATTTTTGACTGCTTGAACTAATGCAATAGATTTGGAAACTGTGGCTGTCATCTGATTGGATGGGACAAAAGATTTTTTGAAATTTAACAAATTTTTTACTCAACCTAAGGCGACGGGAAAATAACCGGTGAAATATTCTAATATAATAATTTATATGTACAATTAGTACAAATTATTTCGTGGCATGATAGGTAGCTTTTTTGAGTCAATTACGAAAGTACATTACAATTTACTTTGCCAAAATAATTAAATATTGGGTTGTTCATAACAAATATTGTAGTCTTGCACAATTTGCTTGTATGTCCCAAAGCAATACCTATATTATTCTCAGTTTGTTAAACAAAAGGAGGCAATAGTCGCCATTTTTAGGAGACAGTGGTGATAGAACATTTAATTAGTGGTTTTTGAAGAATTAAATCCAATGAAATATTTGTACTTAATACGGAAGTGGTAACTTTCTCCGAAAGATGGATTAAATTTGATAGTTTAGTTTTGGCCATACGTATAGTCGTAATTATAATAGTTTTAAGAAAATTGTTTTAAGTGGATTAGTTTTGCCATTAACCTATATGCTTTACTGACTTTTAGTCAATAAAACTTTTAAACATAAAAAAGGCAATTATTGTTTTCCTTAAGCTCTGAAGACGTTTTACATGCTAAGCCCGCTCCTATTTGTTTTACGAAAGGTAAGAAAGAAAAGGTTCATGGGAATCGAGAAGCATGTTTTGATAAGTAAAATGTAAATGTGTATGTACATATGAAAAATTAGCAGTGCTATATTCCATCAAGTCAGTTCTTATTGCATTGTAATTCGATTATTTAATAAAAAATATACATATACAATTTTCTTCTGCAATTCACATATTTTTCCTAGGTTACTTGTAAGCCAATGAATATCCACAATTATTGCCAATATAATTTAGGAAACCTGTTTAAATTTTCTTGTCCTTTAAATGTCCGCGGTTTTTTATTTTAGGAGTTCTGACAAATTAAACAAGCTTGTATTTTTTTAAACTTATATTAAAGCAAGAATTAACAATATTTTAAAGTTGTTTCAAGCATCCTTTAAACGACTCAAAGCGCTCAGTTTTTTTACTTTTGTAAGAAACGACAGTTAGATTTGAATGCGTTTCTTATTTTTACTTTATAAGATAACAATGGCATAAATAGTGACCCTGCAAAATAATTTAATAAATGCCAAAGACTAAGACCATATATTTTATGGTCTTTGTCATCAGCTATTTCAATATTCTTTTGGTAAAAGGTTCTTGCGTATCCCGAAACAAATAATAAAAGACAACGCGTTTAGAAGAAAAAAACAAATCGAACAAGTTCAAACCTCACATATTCGTTGC
>JAHZMY010002835.1:0-12589 GCA_027743915.1 Seira sanloemensis | reverse complement strand
CCATCCGATTCCCAGTCATTTTCCTCTTGAGAAGGCCAAGCAGTATTCCCTCAAGTCCACAAGTGTCTCACAGTCTCACAGCCTCAACTCCAGTTGAGACTCACAGGATCATGCCACTTTCTTTCTCCAATGATCCAATGTATGTTTGTAAATATATTTGAGTCCCACTCCAAGGCTCAAGAGAGAGTCGCTCAAGACTTTTGTGAAACAAGAGAGACAAGTCAATATTTAAGAGATGAGATGAAGGGAAACAAAGAAGATTCGGCCGACAGTTTTCATGAGCACAGAGGAACACAAAAGCACAAAAAGGAAGACGAATGTATGACGACAAACAAGACAAATCTACGTGTTTACGTCAGCGTTGGACTATTGGAACACGAGACTAGGCACATAGAAACAAAAAATATTGAGTGATGGGAAGAAGATGAAGGCGATAAAGAAGAGGAAGGAGGAAAAATGTGTTATTTATTGTCAACACGGTGTCTTCGTGTAGTGGAGCAGTGAAAGAAACAACGAAGTCACAAGTAAGATCTGGCTCAAGCTTGAAGCGAAATTTGGAAGAAAGGGAGTGGTTTTTGAGTAATCTCTTTAAAAAATGGGTTCCTAAGACAAACGTGACCGGATTAAATAAGTTTTTTTCTGTACTTGGATACCTAATTGCTTAATCATAAAGCGGATTTAAACATATCTATAAGTCACATAAAGTATGGCTATTTTTGCACGACAAGTGACAAATTCGTTACTTCAATGACGTTGAGTCAAGGAGTAATTTACTTATTAGTAGAGCAGGTGCGATACACCTCCTAATATAATGTGAGCTGAGGAAATCAAAACTACGAATGCATTATTTTGGTAGATTCAATTTTAGTTTCAACTAACTAGATCGAGCTAGGATCATCGAAGAACTTAAGGGTTTATAGCCCCTGATATTTACATACATCTTAAATTTATGTAACCACCAGAAACTTCCATGTTAATCGTATTACATTTTTCGAAAGATTTTTCTTATGTCGACTTTGACCTCTTCTCGAATCCTTCCACCTTTTTGAGGAAAGTAAAGTCCAATTATCTCTAATTAAAGTTGTAGAGCAGATTTCAAGGTTTCTAAAATGTATAGGAATGGCTGTGATCGGATTCATCCGGCGGTCGCAATCTTTGATTTTGTAGAAAGGCGTTAGTTTCGTCAAAATTGTATGAGAAAAGATTTTTAAATTTTTTAAAAATAAAAGTGACGTGTACTCCATTTTCTTGCAAATCGACTGATATTTCATTTGTAATTTACAATAATTTATGTATTTTTCTGCAACCGTTTTTGTGACAAAACTATTTACTGCAGCTTTTCTGGGCACTGGCTAGTCGAAAAAATATAAGCGATACTTCAAAAAATGCGCAATAAAACGCTGAACAAGCATAATTAGCCAAAAATCAATTAACTTGAGTAGAAATTGCCGTTATTTACAATTAATGGTGGCATCAGCCACTTCCCCATGCAAATTGTCTATACTGCCAATCGAAGGTTGCTAAGCAGGGGACATACACCGTTAAAGTGAAAATGGAATATGGAATATATGTAAAAGACTTTTACTCGTCTTGACATGAAATGTGGTTAGATGCCTTTTTGCAAAGTTGGGTCAAAAGGGGATTTATGTTTAAGGCAGATGGTGTATTTCCGTAAAATGACTGTAGGTAAATGCTGATGATGCAAAACCAGTTATTTTTACCTTTTATATGTGGAATCTATATGGTAGCTCTGGCCACCTGAAAATTCGACTTTTTCGTGCTCCAAAAATTGTCTTCTGTTTCCAACACTTATGTTTTGTTTATTATTAATGTAGCCAATGTAGTCGTTCAAGAGCGATTCGGAGAAAATCAAGTTTTTACCCTGGAGGACTCCGTTACCTGAAATCAAGACGATTTTCAAATTACCGCAAGCACACAGATTTTCGGTACACTTCTTTCGTGCTCCAATTTTCTTTTTCATTTAAAAAATTGAATGCAACAGGCGATAGAAGAACATAGTCGGATTATTTTATATTTTTAGGCATAGTTTTAAATTTTGAGCTATTTTGCTGTAAATTGCGTTACAAGTCCGCTGCCACTCCGTGTTACGTGAAGGGGAGAAAATTTCCCTATTTTGCGTGCATTCCAGCTGACGTCACAATATTTCAAAAAACTCGACTGTGACATTGCACTTTTAACAAAACTTTTAGCGGCATCGAACCAAACTGGAAAAAATGCAGTTGGCCCTACCTCTAGATATATACCTTAATAGCTACCTACGGCCAGGTATGACTATTGTTTCACCAAGATTCAAACAACTAGTGTAAAATATCTCGCACGAAGTTCATTTATTTTCACGTCTACCACTTGGCATAAAATGTGAGAAGGCCCCGCTTTCTAAAGTTGAGCCAGCAAGGTATTGTTTGCGTATAGCAGATAGCATTTTCCCTCAATTCCTTTGTAGTTGATAATTCAGTGTTTACTAAAACCCCTTTTCCAAATTTGGGTTGCAAAATTACTCCAGTCAAGTTTGGCAAATTCAACGTCTTCAAACGTCCAAAATGATATATGTACATTCAAATTTCATTGTTGTTGCTTGATCCCCTATCAAAATGTTTTTTCCTCAGTCATAAGAAGGAGGGGGGGGTCAAAACTCTTTACTACTACATTACGTTACGTGTCTTACCATGCCCCAGCCCAGCTCAAAGTTTTTTTCCTTCTTTCATTGTTCATGTGGTTATCAAAGTTGGTAGCAGCTACATTTCAGTTTTACGGCGTTTCAGTTTCATGGTATTTACCAGTTGTTTTTTTCCAATTTTCAACTCTACTTGATCCAATTCACCCAATATAGGTCGCACGCGCCTTGCCTAACCCGCTTACATGCAAAAAAACATACATCGACGTCCTTAATGAGATATTTCCTCTTTCACTCTACTTTTCCCTTCATTTTCCCTTGCTTTTTGCGAAATATCCGTTTCCATACTCGACTAATTTGCTTATTTTTGCGAAACGTGCAATCATCAATCTCTTTGTATTTCTAAAATCTACTAACTAATTTTTTTGGTACTTTGTCTTTTCTCTCGTTTGTTCTTGGGTCTCCCGTTGCGCAACCTCTGCTGCACAATCACAACTCACAACTCACAACTCACCGCTTTGCTTCTTGAAGCTTCTCCCTTTGGACGTAGACATTGCTCGTGTGGCTGCTGCTGCGTCTGCCGAAGCTACCTCCACCTCCACCGGTGGTGATGGTGGTGGTCGTGATGGTCGTGGTGGTGGTGGGGGCATTGGCACGGACGAAGAGCTGGACGAACCGGGCTCCTCCTCCTCCTCCTCCTTTGGCGACCTCAGTGATATCAACTTGGATGGAACCGGCGATGGAACTTCAGACGACGGGGAAGGCGAGTGGGAAACGGTGATTGACCCACATTTGTATGTCCTCACCGAGTGGAAGAGCCCGCCCTTTCAGGAGGAGTTTCCGCTGTTGCAGCAACAGGTGAAAATTATGTAGTTTAGATGATAGTGGTATTGTCTAGGAAGTTTTTTTTGGAAAATATTTAAATTGTAAACTTCTCTTGCCCATGTCAATACACAGCATGTTGCCCCGGCTGCGGTACATGGTATCTTTCCGTTCCTTACATATGTATAAGCAGAGATTGTCATTTCCCGTGGGAAAAAATTTGATTTCGCACTGCATAGGGAAATATTGGGATTTTTGGGAAATGATAAAGACTTTAAGATAACCTGAAATAATAAAATTATTCGAATTATATGGGAAATAGGCGCATTAAACAATATTAAAAGCCATTCAAGTCGAAATTACTACTTTTTTTGCAAAATTCAGTCCGTGACTGATTATCACAAATGGAGTTGCATGATGGTTATCAAAACATGTTCGCGGTGTTTTCCCGCCACATGTCAAGAAACGCTAAAATTAATTTAACAAGACAAAATATTATTGTAGCACCAGGAATAGGCGGCAAAATGCAAATTTTTGCTTTCTGATTAATTTCAAATTGCTATGTCTGCAATTTCGCAGCTAAAAAGAATATTTCCCGTTTTTTTCGTTATTTCCCATTTTTTGTAAATATTGAGTGTGTGCATGTGAGAAATATGGGAAATCCCATTATTTCTCAACCGTTTTTCCCATGGCAATCTCTGCGTACAAGGCATTATGAATTCAGACGGTTTAGGAAGTTCCGTTTTTAAGGCCCAAAAATTAAGGTATTTAATTTCCAGTAAGTTTTCTCAGATCGTAAGTCAAATACACACAAGCCCAAAGAGCCCATCAAAGAGCTAATGTGCTTCAAACTAGGCTACAATTATCAAAATAGGACACTGCTCGCAGAAACAGTAGTATGATACAACTACACTAGAACCTCTACATAAGCATAGGAATATATTTTTTTATCCCTTCTACTACATGCTTCATGTTAAACGACCTTTGTATAAGCATAACTTCCAAAAAGTATACAAGTTTTTCGTCATTTAGTATGCAGGATATGCCTATATGGAGGTTTCACTGCATACATTTTAATATCAAAATTGCTTATCTCACGTATTGTTAAACTACTGATTTTTTTGGACAACTTCCGAGCCCGTGAGATCAAAGTCGATTTCTCATCGTCACTAATTAGTAATTACAATCCACTGATATACTTACGTAAATAAACCAGTTCTACTTGGAGAGAAAGTCATTGCAATTAGATCCTTCAGCTTAACCTGGATTCCACTCAGGATTTTTAATGTTCCAATACCTTAAGCCTTTGCTTATGAATGTTTGATCCTAATGCTCGCTTCCGCTGGAATAAATACATAGTACTAGAATAGTGACGTCACATCCTGTCGACATGAATAGGGATACAAATTGCTTCCTCCAAAATATGGGACAATCAAAAGTGCCTTGTTCGACATTAAACAATATATGTATTTACCATATGACAAAGGTACATATGACATATGTACATACCTATAAACATGTGTCACAACCATTGATATTGATGATACGCCTTTTCCTCCAAAGTCGAACAAGTGCGTAAGCCTAAAAGTCTCAAAGGTCTTTGCACCAACTTTGTTTAGAAAGCTATGACCCAAAAAAATTTGTATTGAGTCGCTGAAGCGCATCCAAGTAGACAAAATTGTGATTTTGTTTACCTCCTCCAAACCGTCAATATTCTAGGTATTAGAGGGAAAACAATGATGGATTTATTGAATTCCTTGTTCCAAACAGTTTCCTCATGTACATATGTACATACAGACAAAAAAGAACAAAAACTATGAGTTTGTTAACTAAATCAACTTAACTCGATAGAAATGCTAGCTTGAGCCGGAATAATGCAATCTCAATGCTTTCACTGCTTTCACTCTTTTCACTGCTTTCACCACTTTCACTACTTTCACTTCCGAGCTCAACTGCCAATTTGCAACTTTACTCACTTCCCTGGACTAAGCTTTGCAGATGGCTTCAGAATTTCGAAGAATTTTCAAACTCGCCAAGTAACCAAATAAATATGTTTATTCTTCATTGGCCCTTCGACCTTCCAGCTCAAGGCTTCTATTTTGCAACCTACGCACTCACACGCGCAAATATTTTTTGTTTAAAAAATTGCCTCAAAAAATTTTACTTGGCAAGGCTTAACGCCATCCTCTAAATACGATCTTGAAAAGCTATGCGGGAAAAATCCAATCCGGTTGTTTCGCTTCCGCTTTAAACTTTTTCACGTGATGCCATGAAGAAGCCAATTAACTTTTTAAATAATTTCATGTGAATCTGAAGAATACGCTTGAAAATCTGATTTAATATATTTTATGGATATGTACATAGTAGTTTCTTGCCTTTTTTATAAAAAAATGAGAAAATTAATTTGTTTGTTTTTCATTCTTGTGTTTTGCAGAGAAAGCGGCGTAACTCCGGCAGCGGCGTCAATCCCACAATCAGATTATTTGCTAATGAGGAGATTCTCCGGAAGATTGGAAGACGACGGTAAAAGCAAGACGGCCGGCATAACTACTTAGTTCACCGATGACAAAAACAAAAAATGGAAAATCTGAATCATAGGAATGTACATATACAAAAAAAAATTATTCAAAATTTGCAATTGTTTCCAAACACACTTCATATTTATTATCATTATTTTTTCCATACTTTTGTTTCCCTTATACATTCCATTTTTTTACTCAGTCTATCTCAAAATATTGTTCAAATCCTGTTTTTATAATGGAAAGCGGAGAAAGCACTAAATATTTATATGGAGCATCTATGAAAAAAATTCTACCTAATTGTAACTGTAATTCCATAAGTTAAGTAGACGCCGTCTTGCTTTTTTGTACATTATCTTGTCAAATATTATTTTTTTGTAAATTTTGTTTGCCTTTTGTGTTTGCTATGTTGATGATGTAACTTCCGTTGTAGGCTGCCGTCGTACCGCGCCAGTATATATTGTTGGTATTGGAGAAAGTTTGCTTCAGTTCTTTAGTCCTATAGTAGAAAAAAATTTTTAGAGAGGAGTCAGTCAATAAAGTTATAAAATTGTAATAGTACGGGATATTGTCTATCGACATTCATGACTATGTTGCCTTTTTCTTTTCATTTTTCGTTTCCGTGCACGGCATCCCATGTATAGGAAGGAAGATTCTCAACTTTCCGCTGCTTTCACTTTCACTTGTATGGACATTTTTACATTTCACCTTGATCGACTTGAGTTAGTGTTCGGAACAGGGCAGGGCAGGGACGCTTAAAAACGTTTTAAGTCAGGGATCAGGGTCGTCCCAGAAAATTAATTTCGGTTCAGAGATCTGGAAGAAAATCAATTCAGGGCGCTGAATTTTTCTCCCAAAAAATCCTGAACTTTCAACTCGCATGCTTTAAAATTCAACACAAGACTCTTTATTTTACAAAATTTTAGTATTTTGCACCTATAATCTAATAAGTCAATATATTCTGACTAAAATACAAAAATAGGCATAGTTTTGTCCTCAAAACCAAGACACCAATTAACAATTTGCCAAATAAAACAATTTTGTTTTTAAAAAAAACCGCAAGTTCAGGGATCAAATTCCACGCAGGACATGGTCCCATGAAGAAATCAATTTAATATCAGGAAAATCTCAAAATTTCAATTCAATCCTTGCCTTGAATCTCCCTGAATTGAAATTGAATTGCAGGGCCCTGATTCCGAACACTACTTTGAGGTCAAGGGGTAAAGAGATAGTTTTACTCTTGGATTTCTAGCTATTTATGAATACATATGTACATGTACATAACACACACACATAAACTCATAAGTGAAAACATATACGAGGCTTTAATTAGAAACACGTGAAGACACCTACATAATTTGGCCGTAGTAGCCCACCCACACAGCCACGAGTTTATTTTGGCTGCATCAAATATCCAGAGTAATCTGCCTCAAATGTACTTGTGAGGGAAGTTACGAAAATCTTGCATAATTTTTTAAAGATTTTTTTCAAATAGCTAGTTAAATAGGCTTGGTTTACATGATGAACTAATTACTTGGATTTGCCCGTTTAGTATTCGCTTTCCCTGTTCGAAATATTTATTTTATTTGAAAATTCACTGTGTTAATCTAAAGGTTAGCTTACGAGAATTTTAGTATGAAATAATGCCTGTATTTGGTTTTTGGGGTGAAATGAGATCAAGAGTATTAGTCGTAAGTAGTTTTATTACAGCTAGTCTCTCATGTTTTTCTGCTCGGTCTAATCTAAAAGTATTTCAGTATATGTAGGTAGATAGCCCATATGTACATATGTACATTTACATATTTAGGTATATATGTATGTGTATAATCGACTTAATGAAAGTCAAGAGCAGTATTGGATTACCTAATTAATTAATAATAGTCAGAAGAGATGAAATAATATACGGGTGACCGAATGGGTGATTAGGCAATCTCACATGTGATTTTGTGATTTTTTTCGAGTGATGCGAAGAGAAACTTTACAAACGTAATTAATACCTATTACTAATACAAAGATACATAGAACTATTTACAAAGTACTACTTAATATTTAACAAATTATATATACGTATGTAGTAGCTAAATAAATGTATGTAATTCGTGTCAGCAGTTTGATTTATGAAATATACTTATGTACGTAAGTTAAGTTTTTTTGTTTCTTTTCACAAGACGCGACAGAGACAATTGTACATATTTACATATTTACAGGTGGCCCCAGACTCGTAAATACAATGAACACTATGCGCTTGATGCAGCTAACACACAGAGGGAGTGTAATCTTGATGATCTAAGACTAACTTAAATACTGTAATTCTTATTAAACTATCTATTTAATAATGTGCTATACAAATATACTAAATATTGAATAGTGAATGGAATGGTAAAAGTGTGAATGGAAAACTTGTCGGGAAACCTTGAAATGAAAAATGTGTCTCATGGAATATGACGTCACTGCGTTTTTGCTGTTGTACTGTACTCATAGACGACAGGCTTCGGTTAAAGCGGTTCAGTTTTAGGTCAAAATTGATCTTGGTGAGTATGTCTGTAATCTCCAAGTTCAGTGTATAGTGGTTAGGATAAAGTTCAATCTTTCTTAGAAGATAATTAGTTTTACCTTATGTGGTTGTAAATCTTTGAGAGATGTAATTTCGTAAATATCAGCTTTTATGGTTTGAATGTAATTTCTTCTAGTACATAGGTCACAAACCAGTTATAGGCTTTAATGGGAATGAATCATCGCTAAAACTTGTTAGAATAAATATTTAAGCCTAACTCATATTACTGTATTTTAATTGGAATCTCTTTAAGGTTTGTAGATGTAAGATAAGAATGGTGGGTTAAAGCATCAAGGTGATCTCGGTTCAGTTCTCCAGGTACTTTATATCTGTGTATAAGTAAGTAACAAATCATTCTTATAAAATATATATATGCACACAAATCTATTTATAATTATCTCAAACTACAATAAATATATGTATATAAAGGAGCACACAGCAGATATATGTAGCTGTCCTAGACTTTCTCCCAGCAGTCATTTTGATACGTACATTATCGTTTTTTATTTCGTTTCAATATTCCTTCTTCTAGAGACGTTTCAACGACGTTTCACGATATTATTGCTTGAGTGGCTCTACAAACCAATTACCTACCTACGTAGGCGGCAAGAATTTGAAGGAGATGGCACACTGTGCAATCAGCCTTGGCTTAAGCTCTACCAGGAAAAAAATTGAATTTTTTACTTCCTCTTCTAATCCTCCGAATTTGCTGCACAGTAGCAGTTTCTTGACCCTCTAAGTTTCGATTCACCCAAGTATTTTGTACACACTCAATTCCGTTTTAAGTTACCCTTTTAAAATTCCCTCCAAATTGGTTAAGGCGATTAACAACACCTCCCGCCCACCACCCATCCAACATCCATCCATTCACCATCCACCCACACATACACTTACACTTACACACTTACATAATCCATTAGCATTTACTATCTAACGACTAATGACTTAAGCTGCTAATAGTTAATAGGTAAAATTGGTGCTACGTTATTTACGTCTATTAAGAAAATCTTGTAATAATAAAAATAAACTAAATATATATGTGTGTATGTATATGTTATATGTGGGAGAAAGTGTATTTTGAGATTTTGAGTGGGAAATGTTAATTTTTCTGAGTACTTGAGGTAATTAAGCAAGGGTCTGCTGTTTGTTTCCCAGTTGAAGTTGAACTCTGCGGGGAAGATAGAGTAAGGATGCCAGTCAATTAAAAAAAGGTATTTGTGTTTTGTGTGCGTGGGCGTATGTTTGAGCCGTAGATTTTGAAGTAACTAATTACTACTTAAAATGCTTAGGTAATCATCATCTTGTTCCATGTATGTAAATATTTATGTATTTATGTATAAGTACTAAAAAAGAAAGTCGAATCTTTAAAAAAATCTTGTGTTTTTCTCCTCTTCTCTGGTGCTACTACCTACGTATTATTATGCATAGGTAGACATATTATAATTTCTCTTAGACGGGAGTTTGTAGTTGTTGCTTTATTGAGAGATGTGGGTGTATTTGAGTTCATTGTCGTATATATTTACATAATTATTATATATACTATACATATAAATTGTTATTTATGTACAGTAATAATAAAACTGAATTCAGTGTTTGTGTTAATACAGGAATAGAAAGAGAGTTTTTGAGCTCGGTTCTATGTCGCACACTTGAAATTGGGAATGGTGAATTTTGATGGCATTTATTTTCATATTCGCATATTCGCGAAGGAAGTAAATATAGATGGAATTTTGAAAGCCATAGGTTCGTGACAAAAGCAAGTCCGAATATAGTAATAATTGTTTTGCTGCGATGGAGGAAGTCCTCCGAAGTTCTTTGTTGAAAAAATGTGTGATTTTCATCCTTTCAAACAATTTTGTAAGCATTTTCATTTTTTGCGGAATGAAGAATACTGTTTTTTTCTCACAACGCCCCAGCAACCGAATTTTATGATACCGTATAACCATGTCCTTTGGTATTTGGACAGCTACGCTTTGGACGTCCGCTCAAGATATTTGCTGGATTTTGGGTAGTGCTTTGCAATGTAAAATTTTCGTATGCAGATTCCAACTTAGTATTTCACTAATTTATCGGACGTTGAATTCAGCAGGGCAAATGTCTGGGTCAGTAATTCCATCACTAAAATACCTTTTGAGTATTTTGAGCTTTCAGTTGGATGAATGCAATACACCGTTCAAGTTAGAGATTGTCGATTCCCGTGGGAAATAATTCGGATTCCGCTTGCCTCGGGAAATAATAGAAAATAACTGGACATATTAGGAACTTTGGGAAGTAATGAAGAAAAAAAATTAAAGATAGCTTGAAATGCATAAATTTATTGGAATTATGTAGGAAATAGGCACAAAAAAACAATGTTAAAGGTAATTCAAGTCGAAATTACTACTTTTTCGAAATTCAGTCCGCGATGGAATACCGCGGGTAGAGTAGCATGATGATGGTCAAAACATGTTCGCGGTGTTTTGCCGCGGCATGTCAAGAAACGATAAAATTAATTTTGGCAAAATGGTATCGTAGCACCAGGAACAGATAAAAAAATGCTAATTTTAGCTTTGTAATTTATTTTAAATTGTTTTGCAGCTAAAAAGATGACTTTCCACATGTACCGTTATTTCCCATTTATCGTAAATACTGAGTGGGTGGGAAATATGGGAAATCCCATTATATTCCACCCATTATTTCCCAGCCGTTTTTCCCTTGGCAGTCTCTAATTCAAGTAAATGTGGGCAAAATAGGTGCATATATCATCAACCGTTTGCTGCCTTCTCATTCGAAACTTGATTACAAGGCTGATGATGATGACTTTGTAAACTGGGAACTTTCCATTAATCCACTGTCCTTTACTCCCACGAGAAGCTGAGCAATGGTTGAAGGGATGAAATTAGATTGGCTCTGAAATAAGGAACGAGAGTGAGCATCGTGTGCAGGCACCCCGGAAGCAATGTCAACAGGCTGAATGACAGAAGCTGAACGTTATTAGATTTTGGCCAATATATGTACATATGTACCGTAGGTATGTGTTTATGCGCCAATGTAGCACAACGACACTTCACAATGGGTGGGGGTCTACCATGACATCTTCAAATTACATAATTTTGGTACCAGTGAAAAGCGCGTAAAAAACTACATATATTCTGAAATTAATAGGTTGCACTTCTCCCAAATTCCCAAGAACATTAAGAAAAACTATAATTTTTTGCCCTATCCTTACAACTTTATAGAAAATGAGGAACAACAAATAGCGTTGTAAGGATAGGGCAAAAAATTATAGTTTTTCTTAATTTTCTTGGGAATTTGGGAGAAATGCAACCTATAAATTTCAGAATATATGTAGTTTTTTACGCGCTTTTCACTGGTACCAAAATTATGTAATTTGGAGATGTCATGGTAGACCCCCACCCATTGTCAGTAATTATGTATGGAGAATCTATATTACTTATCTATTTTGATGAGGGTTATGATTAGGATGTATGAATTGAAAGGAAAATCTGAACATAATGGTGACGGGATTTTCCCACGCTTGAGGAACCGTCAAAATATCTGCAGAATGATTAAATACTGTCCAAAACTTCCAAGTATTAAATGCATTACATTATGAATCTTTGTTAGGAAATGCCCCAATCATAGAATTTTTCACGTTCTTTCCATGGCTCTGGAGCTTTGGTCATTTTTTCAGGAAGGCCTAAAAGGTATTAACCGGATTTTACCAGTGTTTACCAACTCTTGACTAAAGATGAAGGATAATCATAGCCCAAAAAATCAGCCAACAGGTTTTTTACCAAAATAAACAACTATTTATTTTTATATTAAAGACAAGGAACTTTAATTCAATACAATTTTCGTCACTTTCAAGCAGACGCTTTTTGAACCATTAGGGTCTTATGATTGTCATGTGAAGAGCTATACCAAGATAAAACTTTAAGACTTTACCGTTTCTCATCTAAAGCATGTCCTAATTTTGTTATTGGGGTTATTTTTCGGGCATATAAATTCTGGCATTTGGAAGAAATGGAAAATGGGTTTTGTGGAAGAAAAGTTTCATGGAAGAAGGGTTTATGGAAG
>JAHZMY010002834.1:0-11809 GCA_027743915.1 Seira sanloemensis | reverse complement strand
AAAAACTCTAAATGCTGCCCTCCTCGAATCTGTAGGGAATGTGTTAAGTGCTGCTCCGCTTTCTCTTTCCACTTCACATCTTCACAATTTACTTTTAATCTGGGATGAAAAAAAGTCATTTTCATTTCACGAAAAAAACCCGATGTCTGTAATTTACATTAGCTCAGGGAGATAGAAAAAATCGTCCATACTTTCTCTTGGACTTTCTCTCCCTATGGTAAATGTGGACCATATGTATGTAGACAATTAAACGTGATTTTCATCGTCTCAATGATTATCTATTCTGGGAGAAATCGATTTCTCGATTTAATGCAGTCTCTTCATCCTTCCTACAAACACTTCAAAGGCCAGAACTGTATGCATTATTTAGACGAAGATCCAGACTACTTTCCATTTCCGAATGACAGATGAGCTAAAAAGCCTCACAAAGTTGAAGTTGAAAGAGCTGCTCTTTCTTTTATGAAATATAAGGAAAAAAATCATTTCTGCGAAGACTTAGAGGATTTTGTTTTTCAGGCTGGGAAAAAGAGAAAAAAACTGACTCACAAAAGTTGAAATCTTTTCCCTCTTCTTTGTGTAAATGTACATGCATAGGTACGTAGATGCATACACACGACTTTCACCCATTTCCCATTTCATACGTGCCTTAATTCATTTTTACAAACAAATGAAAACCACCATCTGCCACACATGCACGAGCTCCAACTTCATTCCTTGAATATGTGATGATGATTGATGGAAAAGATCGACACTTTTTTGCCAATTCCCATCCAACTCTCATTCAATATTCGAAAANTTCATTCCTTGAATATGTGATGATGATTGATGGAAAAGATCGACACTTTTTTGCCAATTCCCATCCAACTCTCATTCAATATTCGAAAAACCTGAGCAATAGAGAATGAAGAAAATTCAAAGCTTTTCATATTGTTCATATGTATATGTAGCTCTTCAGCCATTCTCCAAATCTAACCTTATCAATTCGATCCTGCTCCGGATTGGAATTGAATAAAAGCTCTCTCTCTCTCTTGGAGCAGCAGCATCTTGCACAAATCGAAGCTAAAAACAATACCTTTCCTGGACGCGGAACAGTTCTTAGTTCTTATCCATTATTCAAGGTGACTCTCGCCTTTGTTATAGTGTATGTATGAAATATGCTTTTAAAATGAACCGTCAGGCTGCTCTCCGTAGAAGAGAAAAAAAGTTCTGGAGAATTCTTTTTCAAGTACCTTGTGTAAACTTTACTACATGTATATTTCCAAATTATTCACATCATCACGCTTAAAACTTCAATAATTCAGAGAGGAATGCCTGATTCTTCCATTAGACAAGGTTACATTTCTCCATCATGAGAATGAAGCTCTTAAGACTCAAGATGGATCAGCTCAAAACCGTGTACATATATATATTTAGCTATTTTGTGTGTAGTTTCTTCGTTCCTGGAACTTCTTCCAGAACCGATGAACGAGGGGGAAAATGTAGATTGGAAAGAGTCCTTTTAAAGAATATTCTATGCTCCAAAAGCCATTACTGAAATGAGGAATTTGTATACTAAACTCCACAAAATGAAGATCTGAGAGAGGCAGGCCATTTTCTCATAAACAAAAAGCTCGCCAAAACAGTACAAAGAATGGGATGTTATACATGTATGCTCCCACATTATTCCTTTTTCCGAGAAGTCATCCATTCAAAAACAAGATTTTGATGGCGGAGCATTCCTGCCATTGCGTTTGTATTGGAAATTGATAATATTTTTGGCTATTGGCACTAATATGGGATAGTTTTTAAGGGATAACATGAATTTTCTTGTTATATATTTGGCTATCTCGTATTACCCCGAAGGATAAACATAGCTATCCCATAAACATTCCGTCAAATTAAAACTATCCCTTACATCCACAGCAGTAAAATAATACCTGGAAATCGGATGAAATGGCGAATGTAGCGTGGTAGCCCACTTCAATTCATCTCCATTCTTCTACCCACTTTCATTGTTCAGCTCTTCGATTTCCCGAGGAACATAAATTGCACCTACACGGAATAGTTGTCATAATATTTCATTGCATCGACTATACTACAAGAGCATTTTGTATTACACCGGGTTCAGGTGGGGTAGAGCCGCCGTAGGGAACCATTTTTTCCGCAAATTTACGGTAGCCCCTCGGCCTATTAAAAGTGGTGCAGTAATGATAGTTCCTATCACGTCAATCTCCCTCAAGTTTCGTTTAAAGGTAAGACGAAAGTTTAATGGAACTGTCAACTCGCGAAAGGGATATTTCTTCCTCGAGCAAAAATTTCTACCTTTATTTTTCTTCTTGAAGGCAAACATCTAATTTTTTGCCACGACAGCTGCATTAATTCTCTTAAATAATAGGCCAATTTTCAATCTCCCAGAGAATTGCGGGAAGAAGACGCGAAATTCATTAAAAAATTACGAATCGGCATTTCATTGTGAGCCTCCACTTTATTTACAACTCGAGAGCTTCTCTTCTGCTATTAAAGCTTTAAGCCTTTTTTTCCGTATTCACTGAAGAGTAGTGCCATTTTATGAGTGTAAAGGTAAGCACATAGTACCTTACACAACTCGTCCAATAACTTTCCAGACTCTGGGAAAGCACACATAAAGTAGTACATTGTCTACACACGAAGCTGAACTTTCGATTAAATCCCACGAGCTCGGAGAAAGTAGGAGAAATCAAAGGGAAAAAATACATAAAGCGGGGGACCTTGAGACAACCACAAAAGGCGCTTCAAAATCAGCTTATTGACGACGGGAAATTTCGGAAAAAGGAAGCACATCTCTTGGAAACATTATTTATTCCGTGCCCCTTCCCACGCCTCACTTACTATTATTACTGGTAGTGTCAAAGCCAAAGATATATTGACGTTGCATGGATGATTTATGGGAAGGATGGGAGCCTCATCGCGAGACAGCATCAAATATAATTCCTCGAGCTCGAAACAATACATGTACCCTTGCACCAACACCAACACATAACCTTCCCCTCACATTGTTGTATATAGATACATACATAGATACACCTCCCAGCGAGATTCGTATTACAAGTTTAAATTACATTGATGAGAGAAACGAGACGTGTGTTCGCGTGAAGATTTTCAGGGAAAAGCCTAAAAGATCAAGTTTCACTTCCCTCTGGAACTCTCTCTCAGCTTTATTCGAGGCGATGAGTGACTTTGCGGAAATCTATCCGGAAAATGCATGCTAACACTAATACTACCCAGTCGCTGTACTAAATGTATCTTGATATTTATGTATATGAGATATTTATTTCCAAAAAATATCAATGCTCAGAAGCAGCTTTTAAGCAAAGTACATCTTCTAAAGTGTCTCAGGAAAAGCTGCATAAATAACCTAGAGATGAGAGAAGATAGGGCATAAGCCGATAATCCTAATAAGAGCAGGAATTCATCCTTTCACCCGAATAAAGTAAATGGTTTGTAGTCGACCTAGGATTTAGACTAGACCTGCTATCATCTCTCGCACTGCTTAATCCCTCGCCTCGCATTTCACGCCGTGTTGTTGCGGTGAGCATTGATGCACTTGACAATTTTCTTTTTACTCTGTAGGAACATAGGAAAGCGAGTCTGGGAGAAAGTAGGAGAAGAAGGTACATTAGACACGGTAAGTAGGTAGGTGGCATCGTGGCATCGCATCTCTTCTCAAGGAGAAACTTTTTTGTCTTGTTTACATTGCGAAGGTTAGGTACTCTCGCTCCTTTTCTCTCTCCTGGTTGGGGACACGTGAAAGAAATAAAAGTTACACGGAAAGATGAAAAGTTACAAACGAGATTATTTCATTTTTTACTTTCTCTGAACTTTCCCTTTTTTCCTGTATGAATATTTACGATCCACGCCCTGATCTCTGCAAGGATGGCTCACATAGTAGTGCTGGTAGTACTTTTGCATGTCTAGTTTAGTATGAATGAATCGCTGATTATTCACCGCTGTGCTGTATCAAGACCAAGGTTTGAAGTTTTTTTCTTTGAAGAAAACAGGAGGAAAAAACGAAACTTGTTTCTGTCAGGGGGACCTGTGTAGTTGTAGTTTTTTGCACTGATTCTCTCTGCTGACGGCAGCATTTTTTTTGAAAAATACAAGACAAGTCTTATACATTTCCGTTGCTGAAATAGTTTTCCCCAAGGTTTCGTTTTTCTTTCAGTAGTCATCTGTAATGTGGGCTAAATGAAAGTTTATTTTCATCTGTCGCTTTCATTATGAATGAATGGGAAAGTCCCGAAACACAAGTAACCAGTAGTCAGGAGTAGTCGTAGGCCGAAAGGCTTAATGTGTTCCCGGATTGTGACAAGTGCCAAAATACAAGGTCTCAAATATCTTTAATGACATGCAAAAGGGAGCGTTTACACGAGCCCATGTAATATTGGTGAGAATAACTTTTAATAATAACTTTCTCTCTCTTTTCTTTTTTTGCGGTTGACGTAAAAGAAATAATATCATGCTGGGAGTGAAAGAGAATAGGTATACATGTATTTAAAGTCATTTTATTCTTGCTGCATGGCATTTGGATGACGGAATTATTCGAGCACATTTTAATTTTTCTGACTTTGCTTCATTATTTTCGTATGTCCTCATTTTTGATAATGAGACCAAAAGCCTATTTTCTCCTGGAGGGAAAAACGCGTGGACGCTGTGGTATAATAAAGGATGAGCTTTTTCAGCAAAAAGATTAAAATAGAAAGCTTCATTGTTAAGGTCATCCTGCAAGAAGTGAATAAAAGGTTTGAAAAAGCCGCAAACTTGCAAAATTAAAGACAGACCATTATATTAGTTATCTGCTTTTGGCAATAATTTTTATTTGGATTTGATGAAGTTTTACATAGATTAAAGAATAATATGCTGATGCGTTTTTTATGAAAAAGGACAATCAAGAGAAAAGTTTCATTAAATGCCAAATACCAAAATTGATACTTTATAGGTATTCAAAATTATTTTTAGGTTTTGACAAAAACTAGAATGCTATAATAACCTACATTTTCTTCTGCCACCAAAGTTGAAAGAGTGAGTGTTTACGGACAGATAACATTTCCACTCTGTCCTTAAAATTGCGGATGCAAAAACTTAATACAAAAGCTATTATTCCCTAAAAAGCTTTTGTAAGCTTCCCTTCCAAGAATCCCGAGGCAAATATTGTCAATAACGAGCAGTGCATTCGCATTCACACTCTCCTCTGTTTCATAATGATGAAAACGTGAGAAAGTAGAGAGTAGTCGTTTTATGACTTACAAGTCACAAGCACAGCTCCCACAGAACTTATCCGTTTTGTTATAAAAGAAAGAGCCGGGACAACCTTCTTCTCGCAAAAAAAGAATAAAGTTGTAAACATGATATATGACAGGGTTAACAATTCATATAAAATGCAAGTTTGAGAGATAGATGGAATACCGTCGCCATTTCTTATGCCACACACAAGTGCAAAGTCCTTGAGAGCTCTCCTACATCTCAAGAAGGAATAGTATAGGTCCCAGTTGTCATATTACCCTTGATTTTCATCTTGTTCCAGGAGGAAGGCCAATGAATGGAAATTGCAACATGCAACTCGTCCTCCTTTGTAAACATAATTTCCGTAAAAGTGAATCTCCCTCCCAAAAAAAACTTGTTAATATTTCCATCCAGCAAACCCACAATATTTTATTCAGAATGTCCAAACGAAATTAAAATCTGCGGTTGGCCCAACACAAAACTTAATTGAAGCCTTGTCACAGAACAATGGACAAGTTCCATAACATTTGACTAAAAGTTTGACCAAGTTGCCTCCTTGGCCTTGAGAAGCTTTCAAAGTTTCATTACTGAATAAGTAATTCCAAGAAGACCATTTAGCTTCTAAAAATTCCATCGTGTATTATCATTATCAAGCCATAAAAGTATCAGCGCAATCCCTTTTAAACTTATTATCTCTCCGTGGCATCTCAGTCTCTGGGAAATTGCAATGGACTTATCTTATCCTGGAGAAGATAATTGCGACAAGGTCGTTCCAGCCGGATTTTCACCCGTGTAATATTTGTCTCCCATCTTGCTACCATCAACTTACCCACCAGCATAATAATGAGGCGAGTGGAAAAGGGAATTCTTAGGTACGTGAGCATGTACAGGAATGCGGCGCCTGCAGCGCTACTTGCATTACATAACTTACGGCGTAATGGCCCATTATGCTTTTTGTTTTATAAAAAAACTCGCTTTAATATATCATAGATCACAGAGAAAGTAGGGAAATTGAAACGTTTACATGCATGTAACACAAGAGCACTTTTGAAACGTGTGCTTGTGACAAGGAACATTCATTCTAATCACAAATGCGGCAGTTGTTGAGGGCTGACTGGATTTTTTTTTCAGAAAAAAAACTAACTTTACATCTTGTCATATAGAATATAGACAATGGGCTCCTCTAACTTTTGCACTTGAGACTTTAAAAAAATTTACTAGCTCGTCGGAGTGAATGATGGGGTAAAGTGGCATTTTGGACGAGTGTCTATGCGGGCAAAGTGGAGAGTGCTTATGACAGCCATTCCAGTGACACCATTGAAAGCACTTCGGCAATACTTTGGTGAAGGAATGAGGGTCCCTCTGAAAGTCATTAGGGCGCATTTTCCCTAGTCTCTTAGCTTCAGAAAATTCCCAACTTTCATCACGAAAACGGAGTTTTTAAAAGAGTGGATTGAAACTGTCTGCTAAGATTATCCCGACGTAATGATATGCTGCATTCATTTTATTGGAGGAGTTGAAGAAATGGGGACGACCGGGATATGGGAAAGACATAAAATTTGGTCAGTGTGAGAGATGACAAGGATTGTACAACTTTATCTCATTGTCACGCATTAGGCATCGTTTTAAAGAGCGCGTTTGTGTGCAAAGTCACGAAAAGGAAGAATATATCTGCGTTTGCTTCTTTGCTTTCCTCCATTTCTTGGAAGAAAGGCAATGGAGGTTACTCAAGTGAGATGATGGAGCTTCAATAGAAAGTTGAGATGAGAGAGAGAGTGTGTATGTGTATTATAAAGAGCTTTTGAATCCTGCCTTCAAAAGTTCCAGAGCGGAAATGCATAAAATATTTTATGCGAAATAAAACAAGTTTCTTTATAGTGTCCCTACACAGGAAAAAAAACTACATAAAAGATCAAGATGAAGTTCCAACTTCCACCAAAAGTCTTTGTAGCTCACAGATTTCCATGTTAAGGGCAGTGTATATAGGATATAACTCGATTATTTCAAACTGTGCCTGAAATTGCCTTCAAATTTTAAGCACTTGGATCATTCCAGATCCTGGGGACGGGAAACAAGACATAAATTTAACGAAGTAAAGTTCTCAGCTCAACTACTAGGAACAATAAATTACGTTTCAAGGACTTTTGTCATAATCCAAGAAAATTCAATCCTCTTGAATATTTAGCTCAGATGAAGAGACCCTAAGAAATATAACACAAAAGCTGGATGATCCACTCAAAACGAGGCTGCCTGCGACATGTTGAGCAAAAGAGAATTCTGTGTAAATAAGGCCATACCATGTTTAATACGGATTCCAAATTTGTTTGACTGATTCTCTTCTGGGATTAAAATGTACTGTGAACATTACATATAGCACATTATCTCCAGCAAGGCGGCTTATACATGTACCGTTTTATGAGTAAAATGCGTATTTACTATTTATACATACTTTTTAAGCCTTTGTCCTGAAAGACAGTTTGATCATAAATCCCCACAAATTAAAACATGATCTCCTCTCCAGCCGCCAATACAGATATACATATTCTATGGAGAGCTCGTAATCCTAGGGCCTTCAACTGAAATCATTAAAATCTAATTCTGTACACGTGCTTGTCCCGTAGGCATTTTGGGAGAGTGAAATATTGCAGGTTAAGAATATTAAAGCATATGAACGATATGTGTCTGGTTTAAATCATAGTTTTAACCTGTTATCTAAATATACATATATCTTTCCCTAAAATTGGTATGGATCACGTAATAAGGTCTTATATTCAAGGTTCAAGAGTTTATCTCTTAAACAAGTGGAATGCGTGGGCAGTCTGGGATATCTAGGATGTCTATGACGGCTGACGTTGTCCGTCCGGAGCTGGGAAGCCTTGGGTGAAGCCGAAATTTGCACCTATAGGTGTAAGTAAAATATATCCTTGACAAGCAAGCTCTAGGTGGCACTTGAACTGTATTTTTTTTCTTGAGTTGTCTCAACATTCGTTATTTCAACGGTACGAAAAGGCATTAAAGTTAACAAAGCTACTTTTCATTCTTGTTGAAGTTGTTGATTCAGCAGAAATAAAAACTTATAGGTAGTTCGAGTGAAATGGAAAGTCCGGTGAAAACGGCGAATCACTCGTTTTTGGAACTTTTTGCTTTCAAAAATTGAAGTCAAGCCTTTGAAATGCCTTTTTGTATGACTTTGTGCACCTGGATAGATACAATCTTTAGGTTAAAGTTTAGTGTTTAGTCGACAACGTGTAGATATTTACTCGATTGAAAGGTGAAAGGTATAAACTTTCTCCATGAAAAGTATCGTTCAGAAGTTAACGAGACCAGCTATGCGAAGCATCCGTAGAACCTTATCCCAGGAATACTTTTCCTATCAACTTGAACCTCTCGGAATGTGCAAACGTAATTAGCTGTAATTACATCCGCCACGCTATTATATACCTCATAAAGTATACACACTTGTTTTTAACCTTTACCAGTGAAAAAACTGACTTTCACACAAATAATACCATCGATCAGCCGTAGGTACAATAGTGCCTATATGTGCTTGGCGCTCGAGAAATTTTCCCTCCCATTTATTTTTTTCCACCGGTCAAATTACATTCTCTGATTCTAAGTTACTGGAAGGCTTAACCTTGTCGATTGTCGAATACATTCCAGCATTCCTCTCAAATTAAAAAGGTTGAAGGCACTCCTGACTTTTTTTTCGAGAATAACACTTCACTTCAAATGACAAAAGCAAGTATAAGAGCCTGTCCAAAGTTCCAAACTTGTTTTAAACTTTGCTGAGCACGCAATCCTGCCATTTTAATCTGAAACTTTGTCAAGCAAAATCGACTCCGGGTTTTTAAAAATAGGTACTTGGCAAAAAACTGAGAAAATCCTATTTCAAGAAATTGACTTTCCTCCTGTATAATTCTACTGTATGAATTAGGCCAGTTATGTGCGTGCAAAAAATTGGCCTGCAAGCTTTCTTGGAAAGCCACGTACGTACGCAAAGTAAGCAATTCAAGTGAAAGCGTGATTCCATCACTTCCATACAACAATGACTAACTAAGTCTGCAGTGGTACTTGCCATTACACTTTCTTTTAAAGTGAATTGTTCTTCAATCCTTTCTTTCCCTACAAAGAAAAAGAACAATGGAATTCAAAGTGTACAAACGAAAAAACCCACAAACTACGTATGAAACATTAGCCTCCATTCATGTGAAAAAATAAGGCCAACTTTCTCCGATGAAGTCATTTGAATACATTCCCGGAATAAATAGAATGTCATTCAGTCCATACCACGCGGGTCATTCAAGCCCATGTGAAAAACTATTCCACACACCATTCGTTCTCACGTAACGTTTTCATATAATCACATTCCATAACTCATTTTTGAAACAAATGGCCCTGTATAAGCTAGAGCTAATTTATATTCCCGAGTAAAGCCAAAAACTCACCTTAGGCCTATTTTCACTCTCACATGAAAGGCGCAATCAAAAGCAGAGTGTCATGTGAAAAACGAGAGCTATTTATAACATCCCCTCCTGGACTCTGTTTCAATATCCGAAAACCACACAATGTTGCAAAATTCATTGCCAATATTGCATAAAGCGAAGCTCTAATTAAAACTCCAGAATTCACATAAATGGATGTATGTGTACTTGATAGATTGGAAGCTAAAGGGTAGCGTATTTTGGGGGGTAGGGAAAATCTTGCGCAGTCATTTTACCACAGAATTACAAGACTTGATTTTCCCCGACTTTCATTTTATTTCCCTCATACATACATTCAACCCTAATTGGAAAAGAATGATTCGACACATTGTAGCATAGTGGGAAAATGTTATCAAAACTGGATTTAACCTTCATATAAATATATTTCCAGTTCTCTACACAACTGAAAAACAAACTTAATTAGGCCTAATTTCTTTACGGAGTACACAAGGAGTAAAGGAAAATTTGAATTCAAACGTTACACCGCCAAGGTTAGAGCAAAGGAAAAAGCAAACTTCATTAAGTGAGAGTGTGGGATGCTTCAAAATACATAAGGCATACCATCACTTTGTGGCTCTCCACTTGAGTCACAAAGATAAAAGAAAGTGCTCACTATTGGCTTTCTTCCACTTCCCATTAAAATACGCTATGCGTATCTATAAAGCACACCTTTTTCCAGAGAAAGCAGAACCTTGAGAAAGTAGGAGCAATCATTTACCCATGCCTTCATGCCTTCTAGTTCATATACCTATGCATGTATTGTATGCTAACAGCCAAGTCCCAAGTGCCATTAATATATTTATACGGCTGCCCAGAGATGCGTTTGCTTTCTCCGTGTGGGACACTTTCTCCAAAGTCAGCTTTGAAATGGTCTCCCCTCTTCCTTCCAAAAAAACACTCCATTCCTTCACACCAGTTTATTTCCTTCTCACAGAAGCAGCAGCAGCATCTGTATATATTTTTTTTTGCATTCCGCGTTTATGCAAGGACTCTTTTCCATGTTTTCAAGAAAAAAAACTTTTCAAGAGAACAAAAACATCCAAGCTCTTTTCGCTTGACATCTCATTCATTTTTTCCCTTGTAAAAAGCCAAATCTATAGGAAATCTACGTGAAGCATTCCTCGCGAAAACAAAGTACACACACAGCAGTCACTTTGATGTATGGGACGGAGAGAAAATACTCGCCGCAATTTACCACATGCTCTTGTGTGCCCGAAGAGAAAGTAGAAAGAACTGACCATCGTCGTCTCATATAGAGCAGCATCGTACAGCATAAATGAGTGGTACGTGAGAGAGCCATAAAGGCACAGAGAAATTCATGGCCTTCCAAACCCTCCATTGTACCAATCACATTTATTACCAAAGAAATAAAGCTTCCATCGACTTTTCCTCATTACAGACGAAATTCAAAGTAGAGAGGATCAAAAGGAAGGAATCATGACGGTACGTTGAGCGGGATATAAAATAACTTTTTTATAGGAAAAAATAAATGTAAGTACACCATAGGCAGTCAGTAACTGATATCCATTGATCCCTTTCAACCACCACCGTCAGCGTCATCGACTCTCAAAAAGTCACATGCACACGGATAAAAATCAGACTGAGAGAATGAAAGTGATATTCAATCTGTACTACTCCATGTTCATGCCTGCCGTGCCACCACCAACTGAGAGCCAGTAACAGCCAAAATCTCCAGCTCCAGGAATTCTTATGAGGCTGGCCATCTCTCTTAATTTATCTTGAGCTATCATAAGGAATCGTCACTTTCATTTTTTCCGCCGAGTCAGGAGAAAGCTGGAAGGAAACATAACGCATTCTTTATTATCTCCTCGCCCTACCATTTTTTATGAAGATAATTTAATCTGTTATTAAGAGGAGACAGTACAGCTCCTAAAAGAGAGAGAAAGATAGGAATGAGTAAAAGTATAAAGCAATACTCTTGATTACTCCTAAAGACGAAGGTCTGTGAGAATTGATTGTGAGTCTGTGAGGGAGATATGATTTTCCCCGAGCTCCTTCCTCTCATTCAATAAATGAGTGGGAGATTGTCGGCAAGAATGTTGACGAGTCATGAAAAGGAATTTTGGACA
>JAHZMY010002833.1:0-14824 GCA_027743915.1 Seira sanloemensis | reverse complement strand
TGCTCACCCGGCAATTTGTAGTTGGCGATGTTGACCCCCTTCAAGACGAATGTGTTCAACTGGGGCAACGCCTTCTCAGAGAAGAGTAGGTCGCGTATCATCGAGATACACATCATTCTCTGCTCGATCTTCAGGTAGATGATGTTGCTGAAGCCGAGGAACTTCATTGAGCTGGGCCTGAGAGGCTCGGGCCGTTCTTCGGTCCCCACGATGGTGAAGGCCTTGTAGGGAGATTTATCAACTTCTGGGAATCTCTCTTTGTAGAAGTTCCGCCCGTAGATGACCCACCCGATAGGGACGGAGTTGTGAAGCTCTTGGAAAGCGCCTTCGTGCGGGGTCTTGCAGTTGAGGCGGAGCGAAGCCCTGCGACGCCAAAGGGAAGTGGAGACGTCGCGCCATCCTCTGCAGACCTCGCGACAGGACTTGAGATCCTCGAAGGGAAGATATTTTTCGAAGATTACGTTTAAAATCTATGGGTAAATGTAGAATATAGCTTTAGAGAAAGTGCAGGGGTATTTTTATAAAAAATTCAGGGGATTTGAGCTTGAAGTTCTTAATCTCATTGGGGAGGAAATCATAATTTAGCTATGATGAATAAATGGCGAGATAGAGAAGAGTCTGGGCGGAGGTTGCCATGGGAAAAACGGTTGGGAAATCCCATTATTTCCCACCCACTGAATATTTACGAAAAAGGGAAATGATGGGAAGTAATGGGAAATAATCTTTTTTTGCTGTGAAATAGCAGAAACGGCAATTTGAAATAAATTAGGAAGCTAAATTAGCAATTCGCTGCCTATGCCTGGTGCTACAATGACATTTTGCCTTTTAAAATGAATTTTAGCGTTTCTTGACCTTAAAATGTGGCGGTAAAACACCGCGGACGTGTTTTGACCGTCATCATGCAACTCAACCCTCGGTAATCCATCGCGGACTGAATTTTGCAAAAAGTAGTAATTTCGAGTTGAATTGCTTTAATATTGTTTAATGCGCCAATTTCCGACATAATTTGAAAAATTGTATGTATTTCAGGCTATTTTAATTCAATTTTTGTTATTTCCCAAATCTCGCATTGTTTCCTAAAAATCCCATTATTTCCCGAGGCAATAGGGAAATCAAATTATTTCCCACGGGAAAGGACTATCTCTTATTCTCGACTTTCTAACAATACATTATTTGTACAAGGCCCTGCTGAATTCTTAAAACTAGCTTCTGACGAAGCAGTAAATTTCCCGAAACATTTTTTTATAAAAAAGACATGAAGAAGAGGAAGAATACAGAGGTTGAAAATGCCGATTGCTAGTGGCTGCTATCCCATCCGGCAACATTTTTAGTTCGTTCAAAACTTCTTCTGATCAGTGCAAGAATGCGCAAAGTTTGTGAGTAAAAAATGAGGAAAGCCATGGGCAAAACAATCAGAGCTGGAAAATAATTGCGTATTCTGGTTCTGTCTTTTTGAGGCCAGACTCGTTGACTTTGAATACAGATTTCAGTTGTATCAAACGCAGGACTAAATTATCGAAATCCATGTTGGTAGTCACATCAATATATTTTCAAAAATTGTTATGAATGCAGTATCAGTATCAATATCAATCGATATATTGATATTTTGGGGATGAAGAAAATTACATTCCGACTCAGCTTAGTTGCTACGTGAGTAAAATACGATTTGACGAATCGGTCGGGTGGTACAGAGTTTAGGCGTTGTAGAAATTAAAGAGTATTTTTAGCGATTCCCCCAAAGATTTCTGTCAGTGTTGGAATCGGAGAAAAACTAAAATTGGTATTTACCGGTAAATACCGGCATTTACCATTTGGACGTCCAAAACCTCGCCGCCCAAAACCGTCCAAAACTCCAGTGCCATTTACTTAATGTAAAAAGTGGGAAAAAGTCAATGTGCCATTGTGCGACAAATAATATAATGCATGCAGTGTGGCTTTTGGACAGTTTTGGGCAGTTTTGGATATTTCCCGGGAAAAACCTGCGGCTAGAGAAAACCCCAACGCTAATTTCTGCAGGTGAAATGATTTCCTAAATCGCCAATAGGTTTGCACAAAAGCTCGTGCCTTGGAAATGGCATTATGAGCGCTTTACTTTTATAAACGTCACATTTTAAATCTAAAAAAACTAAAATCATATAAAATTTAGAATTTTTAGCAGTACTTTTTGAAAAAAAACTGTTGTGATCATATTGAGAAATAAAGTTCCGGTAATAATCAGGAAGATTATATTTATTACCGTCGTACATCGTAACGTATATGGTAGTGGGATAAATTTAGATTATCTTTTCATACCAATGTATTGATTGGATACTGATAAAAAGTACATATTGATAATGTAGAAAAATAATATTGATAACATAGCTCTGATCGAATGATACACCCATCATATCTAAATTATTATTCCCCTGGGGGAAACGAGTGACAAAGACGCCACATTTTTTATGAAATTACATATGTGCATATAGTGCTAAAAGATTCCCACTCACAACGTTTTTCATAGGAGATAAAAAACGTTATTTTCGTCCAAAAACGTCCAGAACACTACAAAAAACTTGAATTCCTTTATTTGTCACTATATCCCACACTACCATTGAGATATTTTTTCCATTTATTATTGAATTGGAGTTTTGGGTAGTTCTGAAGCAGTTGTGCTGGAGCCGTCCAAAAAATACTTGCCGGTATCTACCATTTGTACTTTTTTCCCAGATACCAACTCTAGCAATAATATAAACGAATCATAAAGCTTCGTAAAATTTGCTTGGAAATATTTGGACTTCCAAACGGTTTCCAAGAAGATCAGTGCATTATTTGTGAAACATTTTCCCGGACAATTCTGCCGGGTGATTTTGCTATGGTTAATTTCTCGGAAAATTCTAATTTGGCTGATATCTGTGAAATCGGCATCTCCCATTTTGCGCGGCTAAAAACAAACTTCCCAAAACTGGTCAAAACTGTCACGCAACGTATCATCGTATTACAAGCAAAAACTCATATAAGAAATGGAGAAAAGTCAATGGCAGAGGTAAAGTGAGACAGACAAAGCAAGTCTTAGGTAGTTCTGGACATTTTTAGCCATCCTCCTGGGAGAAACATTTTAGCCATCCCAGTGGGAAAAACCTTTGGCAGGGTAAAAACTTCCCACACTGCTACTTTTACACTCCAGCTTGTAATGCCAAAAATGTTAGCCGGTAATTAGCTACATATGTATATCCTAAAAAGATGCACCGCCATGGGGTTGCCATCGGAGAAGACTAAAATTGGTAAATACTGATAAAATGGGGTAATCGTACAAAATGTTTTTCCCACCCTGATATCCAGATACGTCCAAACCTACTGCTAAATGGATTACACTACCTGTCTCACAATGCCCCCAACTATGGTCATTTCCCACTTGTTTTTTCTACATTGTATATGACATTGAAATTTAAGATAGTTGTGGGCAGTTGGATTTTGAGCACGCAAAAAGGCATGTAATTTATTTTAAGTTTAATCATACTTCAAGTAAATGCAGTTTATTTACGGGATTTTTTTAGGTATTTTTAATTTCAAGTCTGTTTGCAACTCTTGAATTTCTAGACTCAGAAAAACGAATTGTCTGACTGACTAATTCGATTTTCATTTTGCTTCATTTTTTTCTGAATTGTCTGCTCTAGAGACTATTTCCCCACACATTCAATCTCGAGCTCGACGTAAACTTGTACGTGGCTTATCATACGTAAATTACGATTAATTATTGGCAAAACCAGACAGCCTGACTGACAGGGGCGAAGTGAGAAAGACTTGAAAAGGTTTTTTTACTTAGAACTCTGTGAATTTTTTTGATAAATTATTTTATGTTACCAAATTTGTTTTTGCACGTATGCCAGTAGACAGTTGAAATTAGCAGTAAACTCGACAATTGGATGACTCACCTCGGGGAGAAGCAAAGGATGACCTGGATGGTCATGTTGCGTCTGCCCCTCACGAATCATCCTGGGGGCGGCTCCGTGGCGTGTCAAAACCCTGTTTTCCAGAACCCCTCTGTTCACCTTCACCTTCTTCCTTGGAGGCATCTTCTCTCACTAACTTTTCAAACTAAAATGAACTTTAAGTACGGAGCCAAAGTTTCTCCAGGAGCCAGATACACTTCTTATAACAAACACTGACTGATTACAGGAACGAAATGAACTACGTCATAGAATGAAACCGTGTGCAGTGAAAAGTTTTCACTGAAAACTTGAACTTTAATAAATTTGCGATGTTTTTTGTTGGAACTCGAAAATATTTGTGGTTTGTGAATATTTTTTTGATCATGCTTATTCTCAAAGGTAGTTCAAGCGAAATAAACCGCGTTTTACCTTTGTTCACTTTCACACTAAAATTAGTTTTTTTTTCACGGAAATTTATGTGGTGAAGGCAGAACACTTGAATACGTATAAAACCCGAAAAATGTTGGTCTCAACTCTAAAAAGAAACGACTAGGGCAATTGTCCCAGCAACAGCTTTTTTTCCACGGAAAAAGTCCAAAATGTCATAAAATACTTTGAAAACGTCTGCAAGCAGGACTACAATATGTCTCTCACAATGTCCCATACACTGGACTTTCTCATTCCTTATACACATATGTATGTACATCAAGATCTTGGACGCCTCTGGACAGCTATCCTCTGTTAGAATCGAACACGGTTTTCACGGATCTCACTGATATTCGCCAGTTCTATTTACACCCAGGTTCCAACTCCCTCCAAATGCAGTTCAAAGGATTTTTCTAAAAAAAATAAAAAGCACATCAACCTGTTAACATTGGATAGCTACACCAGAAACCTGACTTTGAAAGATCTCATTGGTAATACGCTTCGGTTTTTTGGGGCGATTTGAACTCGACACGCTTCACTCTTTTAGGGTAATGAAACTAGACAATGCGGCGTCGTTAGTCGTTTGCAGTTTATTTGATTTGGAGGGATGCGATCGCCACCAAATATTTAGTAGATACGGTATATATGCGCCATAAAATCATTTTCTTGTCAAATACTCTCATATTTTACCCGTACAAATCAGCTTTCCCCATTTAGCACCGATTTTACCCCAAAAATACCCGAAAGACTTTACAAAACATTATCCCTCCTGTTGGCAAGAATCAGCACAAGCAGTTTGGCAAGTGCAAAGTTCTCGCTTTTAAAAAAAATATATAAGGCAGTTTATTTCGATTTTTCTGCCGTTTCAATCACAATATAAGTCAAATGTCCAAAATCGCTCATTTGGTTGGTCAAAATAATCCATTCACATACTTAACGTTCGAATCCTGACGAAAAAACTAGTTTATCTCGCAAATATTCCCTGTCTCTACTTCTCACACTCAAAGTTTCGGGGCAACTTGAGCCGCAAACGCTCTTCCTAATATTAAAACAGGACACCAGTTTGTCGACGTCGCCAGCATTCTTACTCTCCATAAATTGACGCCATTATCGCCACCACCACATATTTTTTTTAAATTATAGCACTCTCCAAATTATTTATAACTTACCAGTTTCTTTCCTCCGTCAAATAACGACCGATTCAATTATGCTCTTAGACGTTATTGAAGTTTATTCGATTCGAACTCGACTTTTTTTAAAATCCAAACAGCAATTAAAAAAATCACAGCCAGTTTCCACAAAACACTCGGAACCCTCTCCACAAAAAATATGAGGATGGCGACTCGAGTGTTAAAGTCAGCTTAGGAAGAACTTTTTTTTTGCTAAACATCGCCAACACGACATTATGTGTGCTTATCTCCCTTTTCCCAACACTCCATAGTCCATAATATATGCACATGTATTGCCAAAAAATATGGAAAATGTCGAGTGTAGATTTAGAGCCAGGTCCTAATTTCTACATATGCTGAATTCGCCTCCTTTTTTAACGAAGTGTGTATTTATTTACATATAAGATAGCCCATGAAGTCTATGCAAGTGAGGGATGGCGGATGAGTGATATACTTGATTTTTTTGAAAGGTAGCTTTTCTCAGCTCCTCTGTCCAAGTTCCATGTCATATCACCAGCCTGTGCCACGTTCTACTTCGCCTTGTGTTCACGACGAACAGGAAAGGGCATTTAAAATAGTTTGCTATTTGAGATTACACTGCTCAGCGGGCTGACAAGTGGCGGAGTCAAGTGTGAGCAGGCCTTCTTGCGATTTTTTTTGCATTTTGCTAAGGAGAGTGACAATTGAGAGTTTTCACCGAGTGTACTCAGTTGTGACGAGTGGATGATGATGACGGGCATTTTTCCCGTTGGTTCATGGGAGACGGCGGCAAGCTGTGAAATTTAATGAGGGTGGTTAAAGTTGAGCTGACAAAGGAGAGTGACAAAGAGTATTGAAAAATTGAGGCGTATGATATGAACATGAGAGGATAAAATATGGACGATGATGGGCTGCAAAATATGTGACGTGGAAGCTGTTGAATATTGATGTAGGGAAGTGCGGATGTGGATTCGGAATTGAAATCGAGGGTTTGAAATGCGACTGTCTTTAAAAATAAGTATTATATTGATCGAATTAGGCACATTTTTACGAGAAAACGAAGGTGTCAAGAATCCGAAAAATTACGGGAATCCAAATTATCCCGGATGTTTTTAAAGAAAAATGTCTATCACATAATGTTTTCGAAAATTTTCCGTTGCATCGAGGTGGTAAAAAATCCGGGGTATTTAAAAATCGCTATTTATAATGGGTGAAGCCGGAGATGAGTATGATAAATATGCAATATTTCAAAGGCAAAAATAAAGGATATTTGATGATATTTTTTACATTCCAGGGTTTTAAAAAAGAAAGTTGAGGATTTCTTTAAAAAAATGTTCCAGTGTTCGTGGCAATACGGCAAGAAACAATGCAGACACTTGTTGACATGCTTCTATAAAAAATGATTACTTTGGCCGTGGCCAACGCCGAGTCTCATGATGCCCCAAGACCAAGACAGTTTTTTTATTCTGATCCAATGAATTATCAGATTATTGATTTAAGTATGTAGTAAGCGCTATTAATGTAGACCAAACTAGAAAGTAGACGATTTTCTGGTAAAGGATTTTTTTTAATTTTATTATTTTTCACTTCCGGCGAGTTAGTGGCTTTTTGACAACGCAGGTTTTGCCCACTACGATAGAAAAAAGGTCTCTTACGGGGGAGAAATCCTAATTTTCCAATTTATACAATTTTCCAGCATTTTGGATTTAACAAGCAACCAGTAATTGCTAACATTTGTACAAAAATAGTTTGCAATTTGCAGCAAAGAAAAAGACATTTACCAGTTTTAAGAGGCACATGACAACACGGATCTTTTTTATTAAATTAAGGAAAAACAGGCATACATTGAGCATGGAACACGTAAACTAGCATTTGATCTGAAAAATCTAATCTAGAAAACCCAGCAAGAGTCATTCTCTCTACAACACAGTCAATTAGGCATAAACACTTTTTCTAGTCTTATTATTCACAACTTAATAAAGAGTCTAAAACAAAATCCTTAAACCCACAGTTGTACACAGAAACTCATTCCGAATCAATTTAATACATGTTTTTTTGAAAACGACCTTTCAAAATTTATCCTGATTTATTGTATAAGGCCAAATTGATTATAATTGATTGTTAATTTCAAGTAAGTCCGTGCTTTACGGATAACCGTTCAAGTGAAAATATATTTTCGTAAAGAATTAGACATTTGTTGACATTTACGAGCTTCACAATGAAGGGATACTACGATCCCTGCCGTCGCCAAGTGAGATGATTTTGGTACCATCCGAAATCAGAAAAGCGTCGACTACTACCTACATTAGGAACTTGGGAAATAAAAAATATCCCTGGTTCTTTTTTCGAAAATTTCCCAAAACTTGTAGAAAATTTGAGATCCAAGAAAATTCAATAATATAAAGTACGAAGTTTTCGACGCCGTTTCTGACAGCACTAAAATTATTTCCCTCGATGACGACATGAGCCGCTTTGGGTTCCTGCATTCTTTAATAGACGGAAGGTGGCAAGAAGTTTTAAAACATTGCGAGAATTGAAACTACACTTTCTTTAAAAAAATGTTGATAAGTATAAATTTTAAATTAGAAATTTAAAATAGTCTGCTTTTGCCTCCCGGATGTTTGACTAAAAAAATTTTAAATGTTTTTCTAAATAAAAATTCTCCTTCAGATTTTTTTTGTAAAAAAATCACGTACTCTTTTTTAATCCTGTTAAGGATAGGGCTTTTGTAAATTCCCTAAGCCATGAGAACGAATATATTTTTCTTTAAAATTTCCCAGCGTCACCAAACTCAAACAAAAAATCTGGCATAAAAAAGTCCTGAATAATCGGAGATTCTAGGTTATTATTTAGAAGTAAAGTAAAAGTAAATAGGTAGGTAGGTAGGGAAATCTCTAATATTCAAAAATAGAGAATATTTGCCGAACCCTGCTTGTTAAGGAAACCAATATGTCGGAGTTTTAAAAATGTTTTACAAAATCGATGCAATTTGAAATACAATGTATGGAAAAACATCTAATTTTTTATACATATTGCCATGTTGTTGTAATTCGAATATTTATATCAAAGTTTGGTTGGATATTCTGAATCTTTTAAAATTCGTGATTTTTTAAAGGAAACTTCTCGATATATTTTAAAGATGCTCCAAAATATCCGCTTTTGAAATTAAAAACTTGGAGCTGAACTANGTAAATAACTTAAACATTTTTATGATACTTTTTTAAAAAGATTTTAGATTTTTAAAGGAAACTTCTCGATATATTTTAAAGATGCTCCAAAATATCCGCTTTTGAAATTAAAAACTTGGAGCTGAACTAATGCAATTGATCCCTATAATCCCGGATTTTATTGCAGAACCCCAGCTTCTAGATTTAAAAACGGATTTCAGCTCAAAAAAGTTCCCAGGTTCGTCAAAAATCTCACATTTTGGACACAGAAAAACTAAAGCAAGCTTTATAACAATTCCCCAACTTCATCACTAAATTTTTCTTTCGATTAAAAAAACTTCGACATATTTCAGCTCATGCCACCAGAAAGGTTTCAATACGCTAGAGGATTTATGGCAAGAATCCCTGGATATTTCTGAATCCCAATTTTTTGCAAATCATTGGCACCCACTTCTTTTCGAAGAATGCAGTCACCCGGGTCGCATCCCTTCATTGTCAACACTTTCAATAAACTACAAACTAGGTAACTCACTCTCTCATTAATCTTTTTTCCAAGTGATGCGCTCCTCGAAGTAGCGAATGACGAGTTGAGGGCATTTCTCGTGAGCCTCTTCAGCCGGGCAGAGGTCAGCTTCGCCGCAGCCCTTCCACTGTATCAAAAAGAAAATCTTATTGTTGTTCCTCGTCAGCCCCAATACCTTCTCGGGTTTGAGTCCCCGAGCAAAGCCAACCTTCGCGACTTCCTTTGGTTTTTTGTTCTTCTTCCCTTTCTGCAATCAGAGAACAAATCAAAACAAAATATTTTAGGTCCATTCACTCACCAACAAAAGGGCTTTTACTCTTCGTATTCGACTTAAAAGACGATTTTAAAATTAGCCCTACGCGCATGAAATCGTTGACGATGTCCTTCACGAAGGTGACTAACTCCTCGGCTGGCGGGTCGTTGGGGTCGGTGTTGCGTATCATCTCATCCAGATTCGTGGCCATCTTGTTACTTGTCAGGAACGACTCCTTAAGAAGCTTAACAAATGAACAAGAGCAAAACCAATTCAAGAATCGAGGGAAAGAGGTCATAGGTGAAAGTCTTTGGATAGTGAGATGATTCAGTCACATTTACCTTGTCTTTTACCTGTTTGAACTTTTCCGAAGGGAAACACGAATAGCCTACTGCAACTCAAGTTTGGAGAAAGGGTCAAGTGGTTTGAAAATTGGCGCTGCGTCGACTAGATAAAAAAGAAATACAGTTTGAATCACAGATAACATACAATTTTTTGGGAGCGAATTACAATTTTTCATCGAACTGAATCACAGAATACGGGTTTCCATGGTCATAAAAATAGATCGGGTCAAACAGAGAGAGAGGCATAAATTCATAATATTATATTGAGATAGTTTTGTTTATTTCTTACCTTTCAGAACTTTGAACGAGTAACCAGCTTCGATTTAATACCGGCCTGGACACTGGAGATAATAGGCTGTCAGTAAGTCAATCACCTGTTCCCAATAATGGCTGGTCCAAGTTAACTTTGAACATTCAAAACAAGAAAGAACAATTTAAATTCTTCTTGGCAATCACAGTCAATCATCAATCACTTCTCTAACAAACATGTGAAAAAGCAAACCAAACTTCTAAGCACTGAAACCCGGAATAAAAGTTTGTGAATATATAAAAAAGGTGATTCTTTCAAATGTACATTTAGTAGGGAAAGGGATTAACGCTTTTGCCTTTTCTCGTTTCTAGAGCGGGTGAATTCAAGTGAGCTGGGAGTTTGTTTACTTCACTGACTTACCTTCTCAAACTTTGAGGGGTGTGTAGATAACCTGACTTCACTCAAAGCTGAGCCACTCGAGTAAACACTTCAAGTATTCAATGAGTCGATCACCTGTTCCAAAAAATACAGGTCAAATTGAGGTTCGAGCATTTAATAAAAAAGATGAATAGTTTGCTGCTTGTCAATCACAGCATCAATCAACAATAAAATCATGTGTTACTAAATCACTTAAATGAAATAAGTATAGAGTAAAGCAACTTTCTCACGAACTCAAACTTTTCACCGCTTTCGAAACACGGACACCGAAAATGAACTGCCAATTTGGGGATTTTAAAAAAGGAACGACTCTCGTATGACGGAAAAGGGAAGATGATTCGTGCTCTCTTTGCCACTTGCTGAGGAAGTGATGAAGAAGAAAAAAGTCGAGCCTGAGCACGAACAAGTGTTGTTTTATTTCCTTAATGCTGCTGCTGAGGACTGACAGTTGGAGCAAAGTAGATGAATATGCCTGTCTAGCAGGCGAATATGCCTGCCAGCCAATCGGTAAAATACACGATTCCGAGAACCAAGAACCATTAGAAAAAAGGTTTAGAACATCAAGTGGAAACCACATTCGTTAGTTTTCGAAATTTCATCCTAAATTCGGTCTCAATCCTAAAAATTACAATTTAAGGCCATAATACCTATGGTATCAGGAAAACTCCCGGTACGAAAATCCCAACCAGAACACTCCCATGCGAATACTCCCAACTACGAAAACTCCCGGTACGAAAACCCCCAACGGCAAATACTGCCGGTACGAATTCTCCAAGCCAAAATATGTTAAAGCGAATTTTATGAAATTGTATTATTTGTTAAAAGGTTATATACCATTATTCGTACCGGGAGTATTCGTAGTTGGGAGTATTCGTACAGAGAGTTTTTCAGTTGGGAGTTTTTGTACAGGGAGTTTTGGTGGTCTCAATTCCTATAGATAGCATAGCTATGGTTATATGTTTTACATGCAAAACTACTTCCGGCATGGCTTTTTTAAGCTTAAACCGTAACAATTAAAAAGTTGCGCCAATACTAAACAAGACTAGCATGTTCGAATGCAATTCGTTTTTTGAAATTTCGGCACAAGACGGGCTAAATTGCATGTAGGCAAATATGCCTGCCATGCTACCTACGACAATGAAAAACTGGCAGGCATATTCACCTACTTAGCTCCAACTGACTGAGAACGAGATAATTGCATACGCAGATGCATTCAGAGAGTGGAAAAGAGAAAATTGTATTGTGCATTTACTACTGTCTCCGGAAATGAAAGGCTGGATTTTCGGCCATTGTGTTTGAATGGGTTTAATTAACCAGAGGCGCAATATTTTCAAGAATATCATTAAGTCATGCGGAACTCGACGAGTGCATGGATAGGCACTTCAAAGACTTGCGGTAGCGATATTTTTTTCCCGAACTCTGCGGTACCGGTATGTGGTATTTTCACGAAATCTATCGGTATCCGGTGTTTCTAAAAAAATATTCTGGTCCTGTTCCTTCCCTTCTAACTTTTCCTGAGCAACATGTCCCATTTCACCAAATTCAGGCTCAGGCCTGCGAGAGTAAAGTCAGAACCCTATTTTTCACTTGAGCTTTGCATGCGTTCGCTGTTGTGGAAATTGAATTTGAGTTCGCGCGCAAAGCTGAATGCTTTTGCGCGCTCAATGGCTTTTTCCAAACGTGCAACGCAGCATGGCGAGCTCCAATACAAGCGAAGTTTGAGACGGTGCACGCAGGTTTGTTAAATATTACTATTACGTAATACTATTACATATTACAGTAATTTGTAATATGTAATACCCGCGGTAAATAAAATCTTGCTGTAATATGTAATATGTAATCGAAAGCCCGCTGTATATAATGTAATAGTAACCGACGAGATGTATTACACTTGTTGTAATATTCCATGTGCTGTCCAAACCTCCCCCTAAACAATCTCCGAAAGAGAGCCGAAACACCCATCCGTCCAGTTCCAGCGACAGTAAGTCGGCATTCAATCATCCTGGTACTGTGAATCACGAAGTTGACATGCAAGGCTGTAAGTATTTAAGCAAGCATATCAAAACTTCAAAATACTTCAAAATAAAAATAGGAAACATCGAACTGGCGGGAAGCCACCGCGGCTGTTGACTGCATGCAACAAGCAACTCAACGCGCGTTGAATCACCGCCAAACTTTTTCGATTAAAATATGTAATAGTTATTATAGTAAAGCTAATACTGCCGAAATCAAACTGGCTTTTACATCTGAGGCATGCAAAGAATGCTCGAATTGTGCCTGTATTCCATGCATTTAATATGCAAAACCTTTGGACATTTTTTTCAAAGTTCGAAATATTCCTAGATATTTACTATGACAGTAAAACCAGTGGACAGATTTTTTTGCAAGCTTTCTCAGTAAAATGCATTAAAGAATATGCAATACAAAATGGATCTTTCATTATTTATTTTTATTAAAGTCGTAATTTTTTCCGCAAAACTCAAAAACTAGGACAGACATTTAACCTGGAAGAACTGGTTTGGTTGGAAACAATATCAAAACTCTGATTAAATGATTTCGAAAATATTCAAGAACGGATTTATAAGACCCTAATTTTGATACATTTTTTGAATACAAATATATAATAATAAAGTTGGTGTGTAAAGAATAACTCTGCAAGTTTGCAAAAATTTGAGTTATGAAAAAAATATTATCAAATTAAATTGCAACAATATCTGCACAATACAGACAGAAGTTTTCGTTTTCAAGGCTCGTGCTCCAACTCCAGCTCCAGTTCCGGCTCTTCTCGTGGCCACCGCAGATTACTCTGGTAGAAGGCGATGGCCACCTGTGGCCATCGCAAATTGGCGACTTGCGCCGGACACAAACCGGTGCCCTTATTGCCTTTCCAGCGGATTAGAAAGACGATTTCGCCCGTGAACTTCGACGCGGCTAAAATTTTGTCCGCCTCGACGCCCTCCGCTCTTGGATCGGGTTCATTCTGCAAACGAGAAAGACAATTGTTACATTAAAAAATTACTCGAGTTTGATCTATCATTTTTAGGTGAACATTTCCGTCCCATCCTTATCAAAAGTTGTCTCAGACAAGTTGAAATGGGTAAAATCTCACAGTACCCCATTCACCTCAATTGGAGTTTTATCTCAAATATTTAATTTCCGAATGACTGACTCTGAGTGTACGGATTTCAGCGCAGCGAGCTATTTCAAGTAGGTCAATTATCTGTCAAAGATGGGAAATTACTCAACTTCGATGAGTTGAAAACGATTTGGAAAATATTGAAGCCCTGGAGATTTGAATTTGTGGGAATTTTTATAGACTTGATTTACAAAGGCTTTTTGCCCAAACATGCACAAAACTTGTATGCACAAAATTCCACACGCGTAAAGAGTCTTAACAAAGTTGAGCCTCACCATGGATATCCTTGATTTTTTAATTTAATTTTAATTTGAACAATGACGCAAGTCCACAACAAAACTCAAAATCCCCAAGCTCAAACATCAAAGCACCCGATTTACCTCTCTTTGAAGCATTTAACTACTGAAAAATGTACGCCTCGATTTTTCCCAATGTCGCATACACAATAAACTACATCCAAACCGCATTTTCCCCCCTCAACAAATGACTCCACTTTTTTTTAACTTTCTACCATTTTTATAATGTAAATAAAAAAAATATGAAATTAGTCATACGCGCATGACGGCGGCCAACTTCGCATCCATCCTGTACCTGGCCAATGCCGCGATCAGTGCCTCCTGCAGACCACAACCAAAAAGATCACAATCTCTTGATTCAATCAATTGATTAAAATTAAAATGACATTTTTTTCACTTTTATTGTCTTACAAATTTTGACATCAAGAAGGAATTCAATTGAACTCGAGTCTGAAGAAAATGTACCCGATTCAAGTTTCGAGTCAGAGTGTCGATCCCCTGTTCGGAAACATACAGATCAAGTTTAGGTGTTATTTGATAAAAAAGGAGAATTGACTAATTGACGATCAACAAAAAATCAAGCATCAATAAATATATGTATACCTATGAGCAAAGGCCACTTTAGCAAACCGAAACTGATTCTACCTTCAGGACCCAGACGCTAGACTGCTAATTTGTCGATTTTGGAAAATGCAAAGTGATTATCGCACAAAATTGTCAGTTGTCAATTCTTGAGCAAATGTTGATGATGGTGGTGAGTGGGGCAGAAAAAGAGATGTGCACGCTGGCACGAGAAAGTTCTAGTGGCCTTCTTCTGTCTCGTCCATGGTTAGCTAGTGGTGCTGAAGAAGGAAGGATTCGTTCATAGACATGCATACTTATTAGGGCCACCCACTGGAGCATTAAAGCATAAAAAGCATAATGCAATTTTCAGT
>JAHZMY010002831.1:0-17138 GCA_027743915.1 Seira sanloemensis | reverse complement strand
GAAGGGAGGAGGCATGGCTCTGATAAAAGAGCATTCTCTAGGCGTAATATTCCCATGAACGAGTACTTTTTTCCCTTGGAATTTTTGCATTTTCATACCCGAATATTGCAATAATGAGTGTACGGGTGTAGGCTGTCAAGTGTGAGAATAAGCTTTTTCCTGAATAACAGCCGTACTTAGCAGCGTTACACACGTATTTTATAAGGCCTTCCTTTCCACAGGGAGATAATGTATGGAGCTTGTATCACTGTGCTAGAGCTAGGACATCGCATCGCCTCCATCACTCCTCTAAAGCGCATTTTTCTGTGATATGAAAAGTAAATAAATGAAAGAAAATTCGGCCATTTTTTAAAGCTCTTTTTCTCGCCACTTTTTCATTTTTCTCTGCTACTCGAAAGCACGGAGCTTAGTTTCCTGCAGCAGCAGCAGCAGCAGCAGCATATTATGTATCTTCATTTGGGTCATGAGCGAGAGTGTTTGTTCTGGATTTCTTTTTCCAGTAAAAAGATTAACTAGGAAGTTGTAGTAAATTTTGAAAACGTGGCATATGTTGCACACGTCCCACTCATGGGTATGTTTCGGCATTCCTTACAAGCAGGAAGCTAGGAATAAGATTGACAATGAGCTGTCACACTCTGAGTCAAGTTGTATGTAGCACGCTGACTTGACAGGAACGAATATGGCTCACATGACAAAGAGAAATAGGAAAATATACGAGTGAATTTCTAGGTATATATGCAGATTGGTAATGGAGTTCTGAAACTTTTATCGGAGCCGACAGACAGAGAAAATGGGAAATGGGGATAGGAAAAGGAATACAGATTGGGTTTGAGTACATAATATGCAAATCTATTAGCATATTTAATGAACCTGAGAGACTGACAAACTCCATTCCATCAATTTAGAAGCGGTATTGCGCACACTGAACATTCCCTTCTTTTTTGCACTGATACACAAAATGTTTTATGGATGATCTATCTGCTTTTCAGCTACACGTACACAAGTTTTATGTTTCAACTCCATCAATTGCAGAAAAAACTTACATATCTGGTGATAAAGCTGCAAAAAATTTACGGATAAAAAATACAATGTAGATAGAGGGAGGTGATAACGCGCTTTTAATTTTTTCTCTATGTATCTCTCAAATGGGTTTTCTTGAATTGTAAAAAAACTGGAAATTGAGCGAGTGTGACATTTGAAAAATATATTACTTTTGGAAATGAAAAATTGTAATTCATTTGGGAAATTCATAAATCACGTAGGCATGTACACGTCTTTAGCTGCATGTGTTACCAGAATGCAACACTTGTTTACCTAATGAGTTTTGCTCAAGTTAAGTTTCCCAAAAGAGCAGGCCACCTACAGTCACATGTTATACACACATGGGATTCTATTCATTTGGTACACAACTACATGTTTCGTCTGGGATACCCACCGGAGAGTTCTATGCGGAAAAAGAGCTAACTTTTTAATCTGTTGCCAAAAATCGATATGCCAAGTTTTAAATACAAGAGAAGAAGAAAGTTGTTCCGGAAGCCGTCTGGTTTGCATTGGTATCTCAAGAAGTTGACTTATATTCCCTCCCAATTATTAGGAACGAATTAAACTTTTCTCTCATTTCCGTTCCACCAAGTTGCGTAAGAAAGCTGAGGGGAAGATAAGGAGTACGCGTGTTTTCTTTTGTATAGCCCACACACATGGGAAAATGCCTGGCATATTTTTTGCAATAAATAAGGGATTTGCGTGGGGGAAGCATAAGCCTTTGGATGGCTGAGGTAATTGAAAACTTGGGTGCGCTGTAGGGAGAAGGCGCGTGAAAATCCGCTGCCTAACAAAAGTAGAGTTTTTTGTGCCGTCAAAACTATATTTTCGAAGATCAATAACCACGCTCTTCCTGTTTCTCACAAAATTTGCGTAGGTAGGCTGAAGCTAATGAATTGACATGACATATATGTATCTTCTCCGTGTAGACCTTTGGCAAATAAAGTGATGATGAGGAGGAAATTGTAATAATAAAAGTAGTAATGTCCTATTCTATATAGTCCATGAAAGGGGAAACTGTCCGACTCACAATCAAATGACAAGCAGCTCGTTAACGCTGTTGCATAATACGTGACATGAAGATATCCAATTAGAAGTATCATGAATTACGCCATCATTCGAATTAAAGTAGGATGTTGTTGATGACCTAAATTAAAGCAAAATTTATGGTGGCTACCCAACAAGAAAATTTAAAGATCTACGTATGTTCCATGCTAGGTGGATGCAAAGGCCGTAAAATTACGTCCAAGTTAATTAAACAAAGATTTGAACTCTTTATGGCTCCCCGTATATTGGTGTACATTGGAAAAATGTTTAGATGAATGAGCATTTGTAACCTGCATATGTATTTACATGGTATTTACTGCAAATGTAGAATTCAAATACTAGGAAATATCGAGACCCTCAATTTCCTCCTGGAAGAGCATGAATGACGAAAGAAATTGTGTTTGCATCTGTAAACAACATCTAACTGAATCATGGCTGCCTAGAAGTGTGCAGGTTTTATGCTAGAATAAAATTCCACTTAGAGAATCGGAGCATATCCTGATTTGAGAGAATTCTTACGTATTTCTGAACACGTGTTACGGCAACATTTTTCGCTTGTGTTATGGATTACACTGGATGGAAAAAATTGTTTAACTTGGGATGCCTCGCGTATTTGCGGTTGCTTGAGCGCCCAGCAAATTGTCCATTCTCAATACATGCATACATGTGCACCTTCCGCAAGCGAAAATAAAAATGGGCTATTACTCAATCTCCCCTCGTGTACATAGTTACAGATGGATTTGTTTTGTTATCTTCATTAACGTGGTAACACCATTTTTATTGGGCTGTAAAAGGCAAAACCTGAGCAAAAGAAAAGTTTGACGGGGACGCCAAGGTACATTTGTGGTAGCATTGTCGTCATCATCTGAATAAGTAAATGTAGGAAAGGGAAATAAAAATCCACGCGTACTGAGAAAGTTTACATTTTATGTGTATTTGGGAACCTGTCAATGACGAATAATAAATATCGACGTTATCATCATCGTCACTCGCACTTCCATTAAAGGAAACAAATTTATGGACGCAAAGCAACATACCTACTACCCTATTCACCAGAAATACGAACATACAATATGAGCACTCTGTGCATGTGTGTGCATATACCAGTGCACTGCACCATCAAATTAACTGGAGAGAAAGCTGCAAGATCAGGGAAAAAGTTAACATTCATGTGAGTAGGGCTAACTGTGCAATAAAACTTGTCTTTACAACTCCAACGAGTCCTTTCTCTCGTTCTGACTTGCTTTCCAATATCAAGAATTTGATAGCTTTAGAGGACAGAATGGGAAAGTTGAAACGTGCCACATGAGAAACGGGCAGTGAGGGAGTGTGTCTTGCAAGAGTAGCTTGTCCTGTCCAAGGCTCCCTTTCTTCCGTGCAGTCTCCGTTTTTCTTTATGATCTTGTTTAGTCGATTTTACACACCTTGATTATGTGCTTCTGGACACGGTTATTATTATATACCCTCTTCTAAATGTTACACATGTTGCGAGCGAAAAGGAAATGCTATTGTCTCCCATTCCAACACTTTCTTTTTCTTGGACTGGGCAGTTAAAACTAGTAAAGGCCAGTTTAAACTATTAAGGGAATTAGAATTCAAAGTGCAAATCGTAAATTCTGTTCCGCTCCAACTGGTCGATATGGGCAATACACGCTAAAGTAATCGATACGGAACATCAATTTCACTCTGAAGGAATACATCGGGGCTGCAGAAAAACATGGCTTCTCTGAAGAATGATGTTAGATGGAAGAAAGGAAACTGGGAAATCATGTTTGATAGGTCGATACTAAAAGGTGATGCATGATATGATCGTGTTATTCCCCCGTAGCGCACCTTTTTCTGGTCATATTCGTTCAGCTATTACAGTCCATTCTATGGGAAAACTACACCCACTGCGATACAAAAGGGCATTATTATGCACCAAACATAGAAATCAAATTTCGGCAAACAGGCTTGCAGGAAGTTGGTCATCAAATGGAGCAGGCTGGCGCACATAAAAAAACTGAGCCATGCGCTATTTTTGAGATACAATGCAGTGGTAAGGAGAGGAAATGTCATGTAGAACAATGCGCTACAACACGGGGAAAGCAGAGGGAAAATTAATGTGGAATTCAGGCTCATTTTAAATGACGGCTTTCTACCTCCATACTTTGCTCATTCCTATGAAATTTGAAGTTGATGGTGGGACTGTTACGGCTCTAGCGGAAAGTTTAAGTATACACATTTCTGCTCCTCATCAAGATAAGCATTTTTCAGAGTTTGAATGCCATTTTGAATTAGTATGTATGTTGAGGAAAACTTTTCGAGACACTTAAATCACACTGGGATCTTTACGAAAGTTGGGCAAACACTTTGTAATTTTTTTCAGTGGGCAATGCATTTACTCTCAAGTTTGTAGACAAGTTCTTCTCGTGGTTTCTGTGTCACTAACGCACCAACTTTATATTTTATTTATGCTCAATTTTTTCTGGCATTTTGAGTTTTCTCTTCGTGTGACACGGGCGGCACTTCATAAGCTATGAGGCATGGCTATTGCGCCACCCACTCAAAAAATTAAAAAGGTTTATATCATGCAAAGGCATAATTTATCTCGTAAAAAAGAGGAAAACCTACTTTATATTTGGTAGAATTACGTCGTTTGAAATCAACGCATTTTCTTACGTTGGTCCCAAAGCAAGCCCTATAAAACCAGTACGGCAGTTCATGCTCTTTGCTCTTTTTTAAAGCATACTTTTGCTAGATTAACAGGAAGTATTAAAAAACTGCAAGTGTCTTTAAAAATGAGAAAAAAGGAGGGAAAACGAAGTTATTTCATTCTTTTATGGAGTTATTACACTACCATCCATTCACTCTTTTAGTAATGTCTTTGATTGCGACCGTTTCTTCTTTTCTGGCGCGCTATTCAGAGCATCCTCCTTAAAGAGTGTTTTTGTGCGGAAAGCATTCACTCTTGCTAATGAATAGAAGCTCGTGCAGAATTCTAGAGCAGTGAATACACGTAAGACTGTATGCGTAGGAGGGTGTGCTATGTATCATCTTTCTCTAGACAATTTCTTCAATTTACGTTTTCCCCTTTCGTTTTTCCTCCGTAGGGATGTCGTACTACGGGAAACAGGGTAAAGGCAGCAGCTTAATTTTTAACGGAATCAGCAAAAAAATGAAGCCAACATCATAATCATCATCTCATCATTTTTACTCTCCTTGTTTTACTACATAAATGTTGTTTTAGTGTATGATGAGCTACTTGGATATATAGGTTTATGGAGGACGGGATACATCTCCTTCTCTCTCTGGATGCCCCATTCAATACTCAGCTTTTTTAAGAGTAGGTCGCAAGAAATGATTTTTTCACAAAAGGCAGCTTTCCTTCCTTAGGCTCTGCATACATACTTATGTAGTAGTACTTTTATATTGAGAGCGAGAAAGTCGTGGAATAACATCGTCACAAGCCCTGCTGAAGAGGCACACACATGTAAGCATGAAGAGCATTGTTTCCCAAACAGCGTATAGCCAGAAGGAGGTCGAAACTGGAGGGATATTTATCAGGATAAAGAAAACTTACTTGAGCAAGTTGACATTTCTCTTTCGTCTTACAACTTCTTATCAAGATAATGTATTAAGCCCATTTATATATTTGTCGAGGCAAGGAGAAAAAATGAGTGGGTTTTTTACGCGTAATTTTATTTGTACACTTTAGCATGAGCTAGGCAAAGAAAATGTTGTTTGCTCTTTTCCTCTGGAGTTTAATGTGTATTCTATTATCAGTTTAATGCATAATAGTACACAGGGAAATGAGACATTCCAAGTTGGAAGTATTTCAACGCTCTGCTATGGAGTGAGTGGTTGGACTGGAGGAAAGTTTAACTAGAATGTTTCGTCTCGTTTACATCCTCCAAGGAATACACACTTTACATGTACATGATGGCTCGGATGAGACGATGATATGGTGGAATCTACGATACATACCATAAACTAAAATGTTAAAAAGCAAAAGGAGCGCGATTCCAGGGAAAATATGGACCTCCCTTGGCAAAAAATGTACGCATCCCCATTTGAATACTGGTAGGGATTAGAACAAAGTTTTTTTCTCGCGCGCAACAGGATATGTATTGCGGTCGCCATTTGTGCAAAGTGGAGGCCATGCATATTAAACAGCAGAGGGGAGGCTGAGAAGANTATGTATTGCGGTCGCCATTTGTGCAAAGTGGAGGCCATGCATATTAAACAGCAGAGGGGAGGCTGAGAAGAATGAGTATATTGACGGGCAGAATTTTTGAAATGCCTGCATACATTTCCCATATACGTCTCGGCTCAGCTTCCTTCTAATTTTTTGAGAGAATTGATAGGTCTTAAAGGAGGATGAAAATGGGTTTATGGGTGCATACGAGGTAAATTTAATAGAGGCCGGTGCAAAGAGGGAGGCTACTAAAAAGGGGGCTAAAGGAAACAAGTCGCTGTGTTTATGTATGTATTTAATTTTGAACTCTTCACTATGACCATTGCAGCCCTAAAGGAGTGATGAGTTGAATGGTAACGACGGTTATTTGAGACCGTTACGAAGGAAGAGGATGAAACGAGATAGGCTAGTAAAAAGTAAGGCAAAGTAAAAAGCGTCGTTCCAAGGTAGGCGAAGGAAATGGAGAAAGTCGAGTTTCGTTAAGGTCGTCTTTCTTTTAAATGAGAGAATCCCATTGGACCTCTGTGTTTTGTGTGATTCCAGTGGAGAGAGGAAAATAGGAAGGAATTCGCATAAAATATTGTCTTCCATGTTGTTTTGGATTCATCCTCGTTCCTCCCCGAGAGCACCTATAAATATAAATATGTATATCATATCTGCATCTCTTTCAAGTTTTTTTTTGACAAATCCAAACACGTTTTTTTGTTTTCTTTCTTGAGCTGAACACGCTTTCTCCCATTAGTACTTCGAAAATGGCCTCGGATCTCCCAAAATTGTTGAAGAGACGAGAAGGTGGATAAAAATTGGTGTGACATCTTTACATTGAACATATGTAGCGAAATCTGCGAAAGAGCTTCCTCGCATGTTGTTGTACCTCCACAGGACGGAGAATGATTTGCAAAGTTGTTTGTAGGATACTTCTGAACATAAGGACTTGGCTATTTTGGAGGAAGCGTAGAAACAAAAAAAAAAACACTCCCATTTTTTCTAGAGACAAGCAATCCGGTGGTAATCAGGAGACTTAAGTAGGACTACACAAAGAGAAGGCAGAAAGGATGTGAATGAGTTTTCGTTCTTCTCCTCCAAAGGCGTATAAGAACAAATCGATAGTCCAACTGCCACTATGTATACAACTCACACAGAGAAAAAGTGATAATGTCAGGAGAGAGCCCAGAGTACAGAAAAAAGTTGAAGTGGAAAAAACTAACAAGTTAAGTTGCATTGAAGAAAGGAAGAGGCTTAGCTTAAGCATTATACAAGGCTGCTATTGCACAATTTCATGGAGAAAATAACGTCGTAGTAATAAAAGTGAATGTGGATGTGTGTGTATGTGCGCTGCCACCAAATGAGCACTTTCCCCAAAAAAAATTCCCCCTCCCGCCTCTTCAAAAGATGATTCCATCAAGTTGTTGAGTACTCTCTTGAATTGAATGCGAAAAGAAGGGTAACAAGGGCTTCGTTCGTTCGTGTGTACTCTTTAAACGGGGTAGCAATTTAATTGTCTAATGGTTTATGGTAATATTCAATTTTTTGTGTGTGTTTTGTGCCAGCTGAGGGGATCATTGACACAATTTTTTTTGCTAGAGATAATTTCAGAGTGGAACAATGTGTGTCGCGCTTGACCTAATTATTTAACACGCTATATAAATGGAGTCGACATTTACATACATAGGGGCTAAGTGAACTAATGACGTACTAATCTGAACTAATTCTAAATAACAATTTTCTTTTACTAATCTTGCTGCTTTTCTCAATGGTTTCATGTGGAACAGGGCGCAACTTGAGTAAGAACTTGAACTAATAAGTCATCTCTTCTTCGCCTGTTGTGTACAGTCTCTGCAAAGTCGATTCGTGTGCTATATAAATACTTTCTATTACTTGTAAATATCTTTCATGTAACGCAGCAAGTAAAGAAAAAAATAACTTTCTCTGCTGTAATTTCTGTCTGTGTAAGCCTTAAAGATTAATATGACGCTATTGTGCGCTGAACCTTGTGTTCTCTCTAAATGTGCTAATTTTCCGCTCTTTATCTCTCTGTGTCTCTGATTCATGATACTTCTTACTTCACCTATCCCAATCTCTACGTCTTTCTGTATATATACATATATTTATGTACATACTAATGTTTGTGTGTCTTCGCATTAACATTACAGCGCTGCTTTCTTGCCAGTCTCTACCTTTCCCAAATGCGTTCTCTCTCTTTCATTGCCTATGTACAAAGCAGTTACTCTATGAATTTTCATACGGCATATCTTATCCACTTCGCCAAAGCTCTGTCTTCAAATATGATGTATGCAGGCCCGGGGTAAGTGCTAAAGAATGGCAGCATCTCACGCAGAGAGGAGGAAAGCCAAACGGGAAAATTATGAATTCTGCCATTTCTTCCCATCTCACCATTTTTTTATTCGCGTTGGGGTAGAGAAAGAGGCTCAAGTTTTGAAAACTCTTAAGCGAAATGGATGATCATGGGCGAGAGCGATGATGATGATGAACAGATGGATGATGATGACTAATGATGAAATCACCATCTGCTTTGTATTTCATGTCTCATCTTGTTTCATAACCAGGCATAGCTTTAGTGAACTTGGGCTTGTACACACTTTATTTGGCCTGTCTCTCATCCCCGAGACTGCTTCACTCTCGCAGGCAGGCAGGCAGAGGCGAGGAGTGCGTCTATTTTATCAGAATGGTTGATGAAAATATGGCTATGTGGAAAGCACAAAACTTCCATTATTTTTATCAGTTTTTATATCGCACTTAAAGACCTTGAACTGTAATCCGTTCTACTCGCTGCTATGTTTCTGTCCCTCTCGCCGAGAAAGAAAGCAGCAGGGAAGGAAGACAGGGGATTTTTTTACACAAAAATACCTTTTATGCAGGTAAAATATGGTATCATCGTGTCGCATCACACCACCACAAAAGAAGGGAAACTATGCTGAGAGTACATGCTCAACGGGTATGCCTATGCATGAGACAGCTCTTCCCCGTGGTACATAAATACTTACACATACATATTTCGAGCTCATGCGACGAGAATGCTTCTTGTGTGAGAGGAGAAAGATTAAAAACTTTCTCCCATTCCGGAAAGTTGAGCTAATGCAACGATGCAACATTTTTTGTGTAAGCAATACCACCTCACATCGTTTCTGGGCAGAAAGAAGTGTGAAAAAATGAAGCGTCCTGCTCTAGTCCCAGCTTAGCCCGTGCTCCCAATGCAAACAGAGCCCAGGTCTTTATTTACTCTTTAACGTGGAATAACATGCAATCCGTTTTAAGCTAAGACTTACCTTCAGGTTTTACTTTCTTCCCTCTGCTCTTGTTTGTCTGAGTCCTTGTACTATACCTGACGCCTGGAGAAAGGAAAAATTGGAGTCTTTCCGAAGATACCTTCCCGTCTACCTTCCTATCCACCTCAATTATCGTTTATCGTTGCATCCGCACAGGACTCCCTACTGGTGCGAGCTTGCAACCAAGATATGGAAGCATTGAAGCCTTCACTAGAATTGAGGAAAATGTTTCATAAGCATATAATAGTTACGTAAAATTTGCAAATATAAATACCTAGCTTTACGGTTGCACTTTAGGAGCAGTTCTTGTTCTTGGCAGTAGGGCTGTAACTACGCATACGGCGCAATTTCTTTTATTATGTCGCCCACAGAAATAACGTGGACAAAAAGTTTCCTTCGCAGACCATTTAATAACGGAGGCAGATGTTGTTCCCCAAGCAAAAATGGGATATTAGTAAATGTGGCAATGACAATATCATTGCAATAGCAATAGTCATTTACCGTCACACAAAGAGGGGAAGTGTGAGAAAGACGAAGTGTCATCCTTTTCTTACACCTCACGCTTTCATTTCTCTCTCCTACCTTTTTGCGAGTCGAGCCAAGTATAATAGAGCTTGTTTGGTCATCATAATAATTTTCCTGTTTTTTTTATAGTTTATAGCCCTCACGTTAACCCAAACTGGAATGGAGTGACAAGAGCAATAAAAAAATCGATATTTATCTAGCGTAAAAGATAAGCGGATGATGTTGGGCGAGTAGTACAGAGAGAGACTTGCAGGCGAAATGAATGGCGACATGTGTTCATTTACTTTTTATTATTGGAGTCACTCTTCTATCATCTTTGTCGTTTCTCGTGTCTCCGTCCTCTCTCCCTCGGCTAATGTTAATATGAACGATTATCGTGTTAAACACATTCTCGTATGGAGTGAAATTGTCAGAAAGGGGGTAATTTTGTTTATTTGGCTCGCCTCGTTTTTAATATGAGGTGGATGTGTCGAGTAGTCACATTTACTAACTTTCTCTTTTCATAATTCACCATACATTCATTTGACCTATTCTTCGTCGTGCATCCAGCTGAGCGGGTAAATACATATAGTAAGCTGTGTTGCTGTCCCAGTTTTTGTTACGTCATTCCCAAATTATGAAACACAAAATGGCAGGGTATCTCGTAGCTACTATTTATACGTAAATTTAATGTCTTAATTTAATAAAGCGTAATGTAATTAAAGAGCTTTTCATATTTGGCTGTCGTAAATACGCCACAGTACACTAAAATTTAGAGATTAATTCTGCAGAAGGGTAAGCTGACGTCTAGAGTAGTAGTTGGTGTACACAACCGCCTTTTGGAGCTTGTTGAGTCTCCAGGTACGACACTTTTGTCCCCTGCGAGTTTCCTTCTGGTAGTGACACAAAGCGAGATGAAATTCTCGTTTTAGTAGTACGAGTCCCAAATGCAATGTCGCATGCTCCTATCTGTCATGACCATACTTGAGGAAAATGCAGAGCTACTCTGAAATCTCGAGTTTGACCTTGGACTTTGTTGTCCGTCACTGTACCCAATTTCCTCCTCAAATAAATATAGACCTGACTGACGTCTGTCAAGATTTATAGAATGAATTGGGCTCCTTCCAATTAGCATATCACTACTTCCTTATGATTGAGTCTTTTGAGTAGAAAAGTTGACGCGTATTTCAGTATAGCGATTCCTGGCGACGTAAGATTACATTATTCGTGGATACCCATTCACTGGCAATGGCAATGAATCCGGGGTCGGGAGTAAGTAAAATGGGTATTACGTCTTGCCGAGTAATATTTTTGTGTCAAGGCTATTTGCATAGCTTACATAAAGCACAGTATTGGCAGCTGCACTATTCACCTAATCGCTTACAGTGGAATAAAGTACAAGGTCTCCGCGAACATCTTCAGAGTCAGATTTATCTAATCATGGTAATAGCAAAAATGTCATTGCTTCAAAGGTATCCTTTAAATATGTCTTCGGTGTGCAGAGAATTCAGAAAAAGTTTTACATTTTCTTATTTTGCATTTCGTAGAAATGTTTTTTTTGAATCGCCAAAACTTTCTATCCAATATATTTTGATGGAAGCTCTAGCTATTCTAAAATGAGAAGAGTTTGTGCGAATATATGTATTGACTACTGAGTAAAATGTGATCTTTCCCAAGCTACAGGCAATAATTTGCATGTTTCACCATCCATAAAAATAGGCAGAGCGCCTTTGGCGCTGTTACATTCGCAAATAAATGCGCGTTTGAAGAAGCAGCTCAGAAAGAAAAATCACATTCGCTGCATTTAAATGGCTCGTTTAAACTTGAAATGGGAGCATTTGTGTTGAAAAAATGTAGACATCAAAATGAGTTTTAAAGAAGGATGTAATGGCGATATCATTATAACCTCGTGTTGATAAAAATGCAACGTCCAGATGTGCTATCAAATCTTACAGACAAATCTGTCGGAATAAATGTTCACTGCAACATTTATTTACACTGCAATACAAAATATTACTACTGTACAAAATGCAACATAAAATTTGCAAAGAAACGAGACGATAAGACGAACTGAAACATGAAATTGTCATGCTTTCTTACCAAATGTGGAAAATAGCTCAGCGCTAATATCTTTTCAACTTTCCCATACTCATATGATACTCCAGGAGAAAGCTCGTCGGGGATGAGCTGGGGGAAAGAGGAAATTTATGTGCTTCCCTATGCCCGTGAAGAGAATCTCCACTTTATAGATACACGTGTGCATACGAGCGTGTTTGTGATACGAGTGGAAGTCTTCATTTTTCCATTCAATGTAATAAAATTTCTTATATCTGCTGCATATGCTATCGGCAAACGAAATTGAAATTGGAGTGGTGAAGTGAATGAAGGTCTTCCTAGTAAAAAAGTAGATTTAAAAATTATCTGTGCAGAATTGGGAATTACCTGACCTGCTGACTTTATCCTCTTCTAAGAATATCCAGTCCTGCATGCTTTTCCTCCCAGTCGAATCGTTGCGCAACATTTTTATTCATCTGATGATGTCGCTCGAGGATTTCCTTTTTTCCTGAAGGTGTCACCCAACCATGTTTCTGTCTGCGCTGCAGTTGTGGGAAAAGAAATGGCTCATCTGCTGATTTCAAATTTATCTCAGAGGCCTGCTTTCAAGGTGTATACGTATGTACATACGTAAGCGTCGAATCATCACGTTTTCTTCGTATTCGGCCGAGCTGAAGTACATGCTGGCAGCACATGCTTGTCGCATTATTCATGCACTCCGTTTTTTAAAGAGAGAGTCGAAAAGTAGTCTAAACGAAACAGCTTTGCGTAGTTCCGCTTTATAGAAACTTTTTTCCCCTTTCATTCTTTATTTATTTTATTGCCTAATGAGGTAAAAACTAGCGATATTTTATTCATCAATGAGAATTTTATTAAGTGAAAAGATTTGCAAAAATGATACTCCCATCGCGAATAAGTGAGTGGTGCAAAAAAATGAGAGAAAATACATACGTTAGCAGACAGTCGTCTTCAGTCTTTTCGCCCTCGAGTAATTCGTGAAGGAGGCGCGAGAAAACCACAGATTGAAGTAGATACCTTTATACTTTAGCCAGTGGTATTTGAAGTGTGGATGTCGAGTTTGGAAAAAATGGGCTTATTTACACTCCAAAACAGGCTTTGTTTTCCGTGTGGTCCAAGCTGCTATGCCTCCGTGGCGGACCGCATGACACGCGGTATTTTTCTGTAAAAAGATATAAAACTACATACATAAGCTCGAGGAAGGCTCGCATCAAATGTCGACGACGATGCAGTAGGGTGTGAAGTGTACAGAAGGGGAAATAATCGTGTACTTAATAGCACTCTCAATATGAGCGGTAATCTGGGGAAGAAAGAAGCTTCAAGCCGTGGGACGGCCCTTTCACGGGACATTACAGTGTACTTGTGGAATCAAGCTAAAGCTCGGAATAGGGATAAAAATCTGAAACTTCAGCGGAATTATAGCGGTCCACCGTCAACGTCTATTTTTTTGTCGCGTTTCCTCCGTCACTTTATATGAGAGTTGGACTGATGCATATATAACCGTATGTTCTAAAGCGCTTTAGTTTAGAGTAGTGGAAACAAGTCTTAAGATGGGTTCCTTGTGACTATTATCTTTATTGTCTTTTCTCATCATATTTTTTCGCAACTTTCTCATCACATCCTTTTCCTCTCTTGTAAGTATAGATACATGCGTCTTTGGGAAGAAGAAGATGGAACAAGTTGTGAGTGAAATAAAGTTTTCACGGGGAAAGAGAGAGAGAGAATGATGATGCGGTAAAAAGAAAATTATGAAAGTAGGAAAATGAAGTAAAAGCCAAGCAATTTCCAGGAGACTGTTCTGCAGACGCAAACGGAGAGAAGAAGGGAAAATAGGTTGGCTCAAATGCCGCTGGAGGTTCAAGGAATGGGACCTTGCCAAGAATATAAGGAACTTTACATATAAGCTTAAAACAGGTAGCCTCTAAAAATGCATCATCTCATCTTTGCTATAGCTGCCTACATGCTCACAAAGAGTAAGATGATGTGCTCGGAAGAGCAATCTAGATATTTTGCTCATAAAACATCTAGGCCGAGATATGTAGTCAAAGCGAATAAGGGAAAAAATTACTACCATTCCAATTCTAATGGATCCTTCTGAAGATTGGGAGAAAGTAATGTACGTGAAAGGAGGAAAAAAGAAGGAGGAAAGTTCTCTTTTCTCTCAGTGATAGCTCTGACCTTGCTAACCAATTCGTTCCACGTACGGGATATTAGTAAATACAGGAAAGCATTGTGATCGTAGGACGATGATGGAAGATGTTGAGAATGCATCGCTTTGTGAAAAAAGAATCTTTCCTGTTATTCGAAGTCTGTAATATTTTCCCTTTCCTCTCGTTGGCAAACTGGTGAGGAGCAGGAAGGGTGAGAACGACTGGCAAACATTTCAGTGCCAGGATATTTACGTTCAGAGACAGGGAAAATAATGGGAGTAGGAACAAATGTCGTTGTAGTTGCTTTATGATGGCATCATCAAAAGGAAAATAGAGCTGTAGGAAGTACCACATTGCAAATGTAGACGCCATCGCACTTTATCGAAAAGACGAAAGTTTCTTGCTTACCTTTTAAAAAATGAGAAATGTGCCTTTTGGAGGAATGATGAAATCAGGCATTCCTCCCCCTGCGTTTAAATGAACCATTCAAAGTTGTCCGTCAGAGGAAATATAATGTGATAGCGTCTTCCACTTTATTTTGTTCTTGCCCAACTTTCTTTATCCAGTTGACATGGCTGTTCGTCGTCCCTCTGACTTTTTTATGTGGTAGTAATTCCAGAAGTTGTGTAGACTTCTATTCTCCTGTGACCATGAGATCTGATGAACACAAAAAAGTTTTGCAAACATTTTCATTCTTTTTCTCCCACTCTGCTCTTTCTACTCTCCAATCGTTTTATGTGTTTTCGCACTCGAGGTTCCAAGACACGAGATATTAAAACGCTGTGTGATATTAATCGTAATAAGTTTATATGAGAATCAAATACAAAAAATGGAATATTACAAACGAGCTTGCCAACAACTCTGTACGATGCAAATACCTCACAAAAAAAATTCAAATATGACGTGAGCCAGGATGAAACTCAATTTTTTCCTCCTTTTTTATTGGGCTCTACTACGGTAAATAGGAAGTACAGAAAGCGAGGAATCAAGGCTGACATCATCATTTATGATTATTGCCATTGGACAATTCAAAGCAAGGCTGAAGTAGTCCCCGGTCTCATTCCGTGAGATATTCAAAAGGCTGCAGAGAAACCTGAGAAGAGGCCTACTTGAACCTAGCGGGAAAATGATGGACTGATATGTATTTAAATTGCTCGCGTAAATAGGGTTCATTATTCAAACGGCTCATCTCTAGTAGCTCTTATCCTGACAGAAAAAAATTGGTCTTTACGGAAGCAAAGCATTGTTTCGTACACTCGGCGGAAAATGCAGCTTGTGTGCGCCTTTCCCCTCTCAAAAAAAGGGATAAAACGGCGGAAAGAGAGAATCCCGCAGAATTTTGATGAAGGCTGCATGTTGTAACCAGCCAGCACATCTGTTTCGTTTCAAGACGTGCCAGCAGGTTTTCCTTCAGAGGAGGTCGCAGGAGGCCAACATCATCAGGCCTGCAGAATAGTGATGGCTGCCTTTTTTCGCTATCGAAAAAGCAGTCTTCATTCGAGCTTTTAGCAATAGGAGAAGATGTAATTTTTCGGTGGTGCAAACGGGATTGCATAAAGGGCCCACAATGGGACTTCCGGCAGAGGGAGCATTGACGCGTTGGCATCATCGTTTGTGTGAGCTCACAAGTCTCTCTTGTTCCTTGAGGGAGCTCACGGTGTGGAGAGAAAGGGAACTCTTCTCTTTCCCATGCACCGTCCGTCCGCTGCGCCTCGAAAACGTTTGATTCTGCGTACCATTTTGGTGTAGAGAGGATGAAAGGAGAGAAAGAAGGGAGCGCAATTTTCTCCTTCAGAGGAAGAAAAGGGTCCAACAAAAAAGAGGATGAAAGACTTATATGCGTATTCTTTCGGTAGGAGCCATTGTGGCTTTCCTCCTTTCTTGTATTCCCTTCAAATCCGTCTTAACTTTTTCTCCTCTCTTCTGCTGTAATATGGCCAATCCAACGGCATTATTGGGACGTGCCAACAGAGACAAAGTCCTTATTTATGTATGATGGTGTCGACGGACGTGCATATCAGAGTACCTTCATCTGAATCTTCCTCTCCTCCTGTGTACACACTGTCTCCCTATTAGAGCACTAGTGTCCGTAATCCGGTAAGAATGTGGAAAAGGGTCAGAGAAGAAAGGAGGAAAAATGAGAAGGAGAAATCTTTCCAACGGTCCATCCTTATTCCCACTGGTAATTTCATTGACATGATTCTCCTCTCCCTGCATCACCTTGTTGAAGGCAAAGCCAGCGCCAGCTCAGGGTAATAATAAGATGGATTCCTCCGCACTAACGAATACATCTTAAGTATACACACATTTTCTCTGTGTGCTCATTCCATTAGAGAAACGTCTGCTTTCCAGGAAAGGAGGGAGCTCCATTCTGCAATTATTTCAAGAATTGAAAGCCTTGTTTAGCCTTTCTGATGATGCCCCTTGTTTAACTTCTCAGATTACACAGATCTAATTTGTTTTCCTTTGTGTTGGTGTGAGAAAAATGAAGACGAGATGAGAAGGGAAGGGCCTAAGCCTTCCCAAGAAAAACAGTTTTACCCTTTTGGTGCAGCCACTGTGTCGTAATTCACTGCTATTATTAGGTGCTCCCGCGTTGTGGCATGAACTACTCACAAATGCATGTATTACTTACGTCATTGTTCAAAACTCAGTCACACACCTACGTGCATCCATGCATACCTACACGACTTGGCTGCAATAGCTATACATGGGATGGGGTTTTCACGGGATGGATATATAATCTAATTTAAATTAAGCTTGTTTAATTACAACCGGACGATGGGAATCATGCTCCAATTTTTGGGGACGCAGCAGCAAAGGCAGACGATTCATTCTCGTTTCTACTGCGGATGGTCT
>JAHZMY010002830.1:0-10853 GCA_027743915.1 Seira sanloemensis | reverse complement strand
GGGACGATAGATTCGATTGAATTATTAACCTTTACTTTTACAATATTAAAATGAAGTCAGCAACTAATAATAAGATTTTTTTACATTTGCAAAATTGAATTACTCGACATAAATTCTAATGACAAGATAACATACTTGCTTAAATTTAAAATAAACTGAGAATCATATATTTTGCTAGATTGGACATAAGTAAAATGGGTAAAAATTATCTACTGGTTGTTGGTGTGTATCTACATCCTTAAACCCTAGATGTATTCATATACATATTTTTTTCCTTGCTGTTAACTTTTTTAGATGCAGTGGAAAACCGTTCCATTTCCTTAAGTCGTGTGAATTTCCTAAACCTTCGTTTCCTCCATTTCCTGCCCGATCTACGATGGAGATCTGTCGGCAGTGATGGTATCAAATTTGGTGATATCGCACGACGTATGCTGAGTGGTCGTGCTTCGTGCGTGTTGATGAGACTTCGACCTTCCAATATCTGGACAGCAGAGTCGCCTCAGGACACAAGCATAGCACAGGAGGAGTACGAAGACTAATCCTGTGCCAAGGACCACAATCGCTATCAGCGCTGCCGTCACGGGCTGCTGCTCCGGCCTCTCCCCCAGCCCGTTTTTATTAACCTGCCGCAGCTCCTCAGCGAATGGGTATTGATCTTCTATGTGCATCCCGGAAACTTTTCCTCGACAACTATTTACTCACCAAAGATGTAAATATGTATGTCTGCCAAACAGCAGTGGTGAAAGTAACAATCCTCGTCAAATTAATCCTGTCAGCTTATTATGAAAGTCTGATTTCCACGGGGTCAGAATTCACTGATACCGTTGACTGCTTCGGGATATTTGAAATGAGAGCCTTGAAAAAGCCGACGCGACGTATGTACACAGACGTTTTTATCGAAAGGGATTATTATATGTATTCCAATGAAGGCTTCTGCATTCCTTGAGGCAGCGTACGCCGAATTGTTGAGACTATTGTCAATGGAAGTTAATAATCTCAAATTTCTCACTCCTTGCTCCTTTTAGAAAATGGATTATGATCCCCTTGACAAAGTCGTTGAGGACGAGACAATGAAAGCAAATGGAGTTTAGTTGAGACTTGCTCCTTTCATTATTTTTCACCATTCAGCATGGTAAGGTCCCTGGTTCAGCTTGGACGCCCACGGGAAAGTGTTCTGCTTCTGTTCGAAATAAACGAATCAGACAACACTCAACTTTTATTAGGCATAGTTGGAAAGGGCTTATTGTTTTAGGATAGGTTCAGAAAGTTTCCATGCATGCATATATCCTTTTAATTATTGCTATTGTATGCAAATTTTATCAAAGCTCTGATGACCGGATAGCACCTCTTTTGTCTTGTATTTTGTCCGTCTTTGTAGCAAAATTAGTTTTCATGAATAGACCTCCAATTTCAATTCAAAGTTGGTACATACATACATAAGTGCTAAATACGTCTGCAGGTTTTAACCTCGAAGTTTGTTTTTCAAAACATTTTATTTTAACTGGCTTAATTCATTCAGGCTCGTCGTCCGTGTCTCGTTTTTTCTCGGAATCTCACGCTACTTAACTTTTCTCAGATTCTGTCACAAATAATGTGCTTATTCCGCTTTACTTTCCTGCCTTTTACGTTGGTTGCTCAACTTTCTCTTTCTTTCTTAAGGTTTTCTGCGCTCAGGGTGATGAACGACAAAGCCATTATTCTTTGTGCGAGAAATCTTTGTGAAATGGTACTATATTAGTATAGAAGTATGTTGCGAAACTAGGCTTCATAAATGTCCTGTACTGATCCAATTTCATTGTCGCTTAAGGATAGAAAATGAGGTTTAAAAAGCCTTTTCCAAAGTTTACAAGCTGATAGTCAACCTTGTTTTTTTGCAGAGATGCCCTTGCAACCGTTAAGTAATATTGATTGAGTCCTTTGGGGTAGAAAAAACTGCGTTTTTATCATGTAATTACATCTGTATTAACATTCATGATGAGAGTCTTCATTATTTTAAGTGATTTTCTGTGTTCCTACGGCGGGGGGAAAATGGTAAGGTTTCTGAGAAGCGGTAGGGAACTAAAGCAATCACTGTGCTGTTTTCGCTCTTTTTATCCAATATATTATTCTGATACAGTATGAATGCTAGATATAATTGCTTTTTCCAAAATCGTATCAGTTTCACATAGTTTTTTCTAGCTTAGCTTTATGTGAGCAGTGATGTAGACTGAATTGATGAGAGTTGCATGAAGCATCCTACTTTTCCTATTAGTCTGGATTACTTGACGTTAATACATTTATGGTTGCTCAGACTCAAATAGCAATTCGAGTTTAATTCGAGTTTTTGATCGTCGAGGACGCCATGACGCCAGGGATGAGGGCAACTTTATTGTGGAGTTTAAACAATATTGCAACATAACGTATTTCTCCTAGTATGTATAACAGAGACCTCCATTACTTAGTTAATGGGTCTCTAATTTAACGCAGGGGTAGTGCATTGGAAAAGCACGAGTCACATCTGAGAAATGTTAAAAAATTAAGTAAGAGAGTAAAAATTATTGTAGTAGAATGTATTTTTGCTCGGACCTTTTTTTAAACTCAGGGATCGACTTAGCTCTTGCAAATTGCTAGCGAGTCTTCTATAAAAAGAAATGTGGTTTGTGTGCACAAATCTCTTTTCATTTCATGTAACCATACTGCGGAAAAATTCTGAAACATTTTGCACACATTTGACTTTTGCAGTTCAGTACAGCCCATAATATTATTAGCAGCTTCATGCACGTATAGGTGATGTATTGAACGGGGCAACGCAAGACTTTCCTTACTCTTCGTATCCACAATATAGACAGTTGATTACCTACAAGCGTATCTTGAAATTACCAAAGAAGGAAGTAGGAGAAAGTGGTTACAGTATTTACATTGTCAGCAACAACGTCGCTCCGTTTCCTGTGTACGAGCGTCACAAAGTTGGGAAAACAATACCGGCTATTATTAAGTAATGGAGCAAGGATTTTGCTTAATAAACATTCTGCCGTAATAATGCTATTATCAAGAGTCCTTGGCAAACCGGCTTGAAAGACGCAGTAGTGTCATCTCATTTCCGGTAAGCTTTAGCCGTGCTCTCTAACATTTGATACAATTACACACTTTTTTTCTCTCTTTCTCTCTCTTTACGGTGATGACGCTCAGCTCAAAGATGCACCCATAAATAGACCATTCATCCCCCAGGGACAGTCTTTATTCATAAATCTGGCGCAGTAGGAAACAATGAATCCGTTAGAAGTAATGATTTCTCCAGCAACCGTTTCCCCATGTACTTAAAATGGGAAAATATTATCCTTAAGACTTCCATAATCGCATCATTATAGACTTCCTCTTCCTCTCTCTGGCATCCACTCCGCCTATCATTAGGCGTAAGGAATGGGAAAAAAGAGAAAATAAAATATTGGGAAAACAGTAGATTTTTTGGGGAAAGCAACAAGGGCCTTCATTGCACATTGCACCCCTCTCTGTCCAGCTCGAGTCGAGTCTTCTCTTGTACAAGAGGAAATGTTTAATAGAGAAGGAGAAAAAAAATTATAGGAAGTGATAAAATAGACTGTCTGCAAATCTGCTGACTCCACTTCCATCCTCTAATATGCACGACAGAGAAGGCTGATGATTGTCTAACCAAGCATCAATTTCCGAATCAACATATTAGTGCTCCCTTGAGCAAGCTTAAAGTTAATAAGATTGACAAAAAAATACTGTTGAAAGAAGAGAAAAAAGAAGGAGAAGGAGGCCAGAAGGGGAAATCTTTGCTCGGTGAAGATAGGGACATAAAGATACAATCAACTCTGGTTTTGCTACAAATGTTGACCTAAAAACAAAAACCTCAGCAGAATGTAAAAAGAAAGAGAGAAAAATAGTTTGCCTTTCATTCAATAAAAAAGCCAATCCTTCCAGAGGCTGACAAAAAGAGGAAGAGAAAGATAATGGGAGGCTCGGAGGATACAAGACATCCTCCACATTATGAATGCTTTAACGCTGCATCAGTGCCGGTCAGAGACTTCTCACAAGCTTACTACGAGTTTTAGGCATATCTATACATTCCTCCACTTACTGGCCATTACAATGAGAATGGAATGACAACTGATTGACTTTCACTTATTCACTTTGAACAAAAGACTGGCACATTGGTTCCTCATCGAAACTTTTTCTGGGGCAAATGAGATGGCATTTTGTAAAAAGGCCATCCCACTGCAGATGAGAATTTCAATAGTACGCACTCGTAACAAGGCTCTAACAAGAGACATTTTGTAATCGTTTAGAAATACTTTCCTTAAATTGGGATGCAATGTCGGTTCATGTTCGCTTTCCAACGGCTTTTGCTGTCTTCAACTTTAGAATTCAGCGATATTTACAAAACTTGTATATGCTTTAATTGAGTTACGAAACCTTTCCCACTCCAGTTGATCTGATTTGTTCAAAAAGGTCTATTAAAGAATTTCGTCATTTCCAGACCTCGGCTTCAGCTATTTGCAATATACCTGAAAGTCATTTTTATGTAATTTCATTACGACGCAATCTAAATAATCATACACGTGAGTTCAAAAACTAAAACTTTGCTCGCACATAATGAGGCTGTATAATTAAGAAATAATTTGAAAAGTAAGATCTTTCCAAATACCTATTCATTATGTAAGTACGTTTGTAGATACCTCGCCCACTCCAAATATGACTTTATGAGATGGAGATCAAACACATATTCCCAATTATCGCACGCCATATCAAAGCCCTGTCATTTCCCCACTTCATTGACAACTTTGAGAAAGAACTCTGAGAAAAAGTTTAACAAACCTCGGTGGCATTTCACAGGTTTCACTCCCTCCCTCGTGTAGTTTTCCCAAGCTGTAAAATAAATGACGCAACCACCCATGGATTTCTCCCAAATGAAATTTAATTATTTAAAATAGATCCACAAAAATAGCACGAAAAAAAGAATCCACTTTCAGCAATAGTCGTGGGAAGCTGGGGAATTTTTCTCAGACTGACGAAATGACGAAGTTGCGGAAAAAACAAATTGTCGCATGAAATTACAAAGTGAAGGTATGCCTTCATCAGAGGCGTAATTGTTTACGAAATGATTCTCCTTGATACGGTTTGAAAATCCTTTCCGAAATTCCGTCATCACACCTCCGTAAAAAGGAATAGCGAAAGGGAAGACGAATACAAGGCGTATGTGTTATTTGCATTAGAGCCAGAAACAAATTGTACTCCACGACTACCCGTAAGTCCTCCTCGGGATTTGCATTAAGCGCTAGACGGAAAAAATGGGAGAAATGAAAATTCTCCGGTGGTAGGAGCTATCAGAGTCCTACGTAAATAATTCATGGTTCGCCTCTAAATACTGTTGATTTCCACAAAAAAATATGCCTTGTAAGTGAGCAGCAGCACTCAAGAGAGCCATAGTTTCTGCTCATACATCATAAAGTACATATATATTCATGTTGGTTTAATCCGCTGCGGAATCCTTAGTTTTTTTGGGAAATAGCACACATTCTTCCTAATAGGCACATCGCCAGCAGTGCACACAACGCGAAAATATGACAGGTGACATTATTATGACGAATGTTTTGTGGCGTCGACCAATATATTAAAATGCATATTAAAATGCATATTTTTCCGTTTAGAATATTTTCATTACAAAATACTCCTCATATTTACATATGTAGATACGTGGCATGCATCTCTGTCTCGCAGTTTCTCCGCACATTTCCCCCTCTTTCACATACCATTAGCACACTTCAAAAGTAAAATATGGCTTGACAAAGAAAAGGACAAGTTGGGAATTCCGGGAGTGGAAAGGTTTTGCACTCTCCCCGTGCTGCGAAAACAGTTCAAACACTTTTTGAATGAAGTGAGAGTCATGGAATGTTCTGAATGAAGTGGAGAAATGGATGTGCTCACACTTTTTGAAAAAAGGAGGAAATTGTTGGTTACAAGATCCTCTTTTCCTGCTCCTGTAATACATAAGTAATAATGCCTAAGACCTTCTTCTGAAGTCAATTACTTTGCTTTTTATCCGGCTGAAGGGATACCCAGAAACATATTAAAGTTTCATTGTTTCCACTCTAGACTTTATGTATTTAATGTCTGCTTAAGAGCATTCTCTGTAGCTCTCTACTGCGTATCTTCACGAGTAATTCATATAATTTCACAAGAAAAAATCTCTTTCTTTTGCTAAAAAATATGACGGCCGAATCGTGCAGGAGCAGTAGCACAAATAGTCATCTACATACGTACAACTCCGTCTGCACAAGAACATATATTTGCATTTATAATGTTAAAAGCTACATTCTAGAAATGAAAAAGTGGTATGTGTTAAAATATGAGATGAATCCAAGTAGAAGTGAAGGTAAAGAGGAAAAAAACGTCTCGGAGCCCTCAACGATTTCCTGCATTTTATGCATGCTCCAATGCACATTTCTCCACTTCTGCTGCAAAGACGCAAATGAAAAGAGCTCACTCTCTCCTCCAAATGTGTGTGTGGACTCACATCCGAGAAGAAAAGAAAACTCAAAAATATGGAAAGATAATAATCTTTTATTAGCATTCAAAGAGTAATATAAGTCAAACCACAAAAGGGAGAAGCAAGAAAAGAAGCTCCTTCTCCATGAACATTTATAACACAACTTTTTTTGGGAGAGAAACATCATCTCACTGGCAAAGAGGCTTAATTTACAGCCTGAGATTGAATACGTCGTTAATTCTGAGGGTTCCAATGAGTAATGAAGATGCGAGAGCAAAAAAACGAATTGCACTTCTCATCATAATGATTCATGCCACACAAAGATACTATGTAGTACAATATATGTCCTACTTTCCCCTCTTTTAAATAAACTCTGGAGAATGCTACAGAATGGAGGAGTAAAAAAACGAATTGCACTTCTCATCATAATGATTCATGCCACACAAAGATACTATGTAGTACAATATATGTCCTACTTTCCCCTCTTTTAAATAAACTCTGGAGAATGCTCCAGAATGGACGAGTAAAAGTCAAACAAGGAGGAAACTTTCTCCCTGTCCGGAAACATATAAAACTGTGGGTTTTTTATTATTTACAACTAGAGTATTGCCAAGGCAATGGTGAAATCATTGCGAAAATGATGGAGGGGAATGGTGAAAAACACACAAGCTAATTTTACTTTTTCCCTTCTTGTATCGTCTGCATGTTCTTTTCCATTTGACATTTTGTTGGGTGTGCTCTTTCCCCCTCTTCAAATGTGTAGTTTAACTTGTAAAATATCCCATTTCTTGTTGTCAGAAGAGGAGATGATTTGAGTATTTTTTTTGAGGGTTTGAGTGAATCTTACTCTTGAGCTCAACTTTTTTTATGTACATTTTTGCAAACTTTTTTCTTCTTCTTCATTTTATTGGGCGGAGAAAGTGAAAGGGGTTAAGTTTTTTATGATGGAGCGGAAGCAGCGAGTAGGGATGCATGAGAGGAAAACTTGAGTCAACAGAAAGTTTTTCAGAGAGCGCATTTCACTGTGTGTATGTGGTTTTATTCCTCTTTCCAAACCACAAAATTCTCTTTGAACACAAGATTTCTTCATATTAATTTTCACAGTGGTGTAATTTTTCCTTTCTTTGATTTAATGTACTTTTTTTGGTTACAAAGTTTACAAAGTTACAAGATGTAATGTTGGAGGCATGGGAAAGGCAAGCTGATTATGGTTACACTTCTCGAACTACTACCTTCACAAAGTTTTTTAAGCAGAGGTTCAACTGTATTATAATATTTCTCCCTAATTTGTTCGCTCTTTAATGAAATTAACAATACCGGAAATTATGATTTAACCAATTAGGCTAATGGCAAGTTCATCAGACCCTTTTTGGAGAAAGCAAGTTACTTTAGTACATTTTACCTTTTCTCTGGAATGATCAAACTATTCTGCTTCACGAAGAAAACTCAAAAAAACCTTATTGGAAGGAAGAAAATTGGCAAATGTATGAAATGAAGGTCTTCCATGAAATGGCTGGCTCCTCGGCTCCATTGCCAGCGGCAAGTTTAATATAAATTCCTGTTATATTTGGGATCCAATGCAAAACTGACTGAAGACTCACAATTACACTCAACGAGGTTAGGCAAAATGTGCTCTGGAACAGAATCAAATTAGGAGCTGGAGAAGACAAATATTCTTGAAAGGATTAGGCAACTTTACCTGCCTTCTCTAATCCCATGTTTCACAAACGAAGGCTTTTGAACAAAATCACCTCTGGAGAAAGAGGATTTCATGTTCCTATTTCCCTTCGACAACTGGAAAAGGATTTTTTCCTATTTCAGTATAACAAATTAATTTGTCTGCCGATTAACTATTGTAAAGCTAACTGAAAATTATCTAAATTTGTTGCAAAATATGAGGCAATGAAAAGAAGCTTTGATTCTTTTGTTGACGATATTTGACCAGCAAAAGTGGGCAGTTGCCATTGTCATTGGTACTTTAATTCTCGTTAATAACCAAACTAAATACACGCAATCAAAATATCAAATCTCGGCGGAACTTGCTCATCAATTCTTCTGATGCTCAGTCGGCATAAAAATACATGCATAAACTCATTCTCATTTCCAAAAAAAAAGTTTGCAAGTTCCCATATAATTAAATTTGCCATCAACGATTTTACTTGGACTAACCGAATTAAATATGAATAAAGGTATATGCATATCCTAAGATATTTATGTACACTTGGTGAACTTCATGTATAAAATCCAGAGGAATGAATTGGTATAGCGTTTGAGCCCTTGAAATCTCTGCACAGGTTGACTGGCTGGTTATCCTGACGGAGTATTGGATTACCGTGTGTAATTGAATCTTGACTCTTAGTTTGTTGGGTAGGACGGAAATTGACATGGCCAGCAGTTATTTACCAAGTAGTACATTTTAATTGGATTCTATACAGAGCTTTAGCAACTGATTTTCCTCGCTGGCTCTACAATAGTTTTGCCAATTATGCAGCTACCAGTCTGAATTGAATTATATAATTATTTGAGCCAGTGAAGCCCTCACAACATGATCGAGCCTGTGGACTTCATCGCTTGCGTCTTTTTTGTACTTGAGTCAAATTATTGTCTCGTCTGTTATACAACCTTCGTCGTTACGCCTGAATGCCCAGAGCTATATGCATAGTATTATTCATAATAATAAATATTCAAAGTCCTCAAAATATGTACACACATCAGTGGAAAACGATGTGCAGAGAAATGCGACTGGGTTTGCGAACTGTATATTGATTAGGTATCAAGTTATTATATAAAGTTATTATTAATACGGAACTGACAAAGTCAAAGGGACCCAGATTTCCCCATCGCAGTTCCGAACGGACGCTCAACGTGACATGATTGACAGTCATTTTTGATTTACAAATCAGATTCTCATCATGAGTAACGAAACTTGTAGGGATTGCAAGGATAAGTCATTTTCAGCGAAATCGTTGGGCAATATTTCTCATTAATCTGCACTGTCCGAATAATCGAATTGAGGATTTTTAGAAAATACGTGCTATACATCATAACCTTATGTTATCATAGTGCTTGATATATTAAACGCTTTTTACTTTCTCCAGGCAAAAGTGCATCACGCCTATGCAAAAACGTTGTATCATGTTGTATAAATGCATTTTTTGAAAAGCTAGTTTTCAGCCTACTGCGAGTAGAAAACCTAGACTGCCTGTCCTTCCGCATTACTCACGCTCCAATAAACAAGTATTTGATTTGGTGCTACTTAAAATAGCCTGAGATGGAATCATGGGAAAAAACATCCGCTAAAGGAAAGCACAAACATCCCAATAAATTGTGGAAGCTTAGATACGCTACAGCCAAATTGATGCTTTCGAATGTAATCTTAACTAGATCCCATGATTTCCTTTAACAGACGTTTTATTCCATTTCCTTGACTTTACCACCAGTCGTTGGAATAAAGACTAGAAACGATTTGGGAACTTTTCAATACTCTATTAGGCTGTATGCAGAGTACTGTTTAAGACTACCGAACTTTCCTTCTTTTTATGACGTTTTCTCCACCTAATCTCTTTACTTTGGTCAAGTAAATATCTACAAGAAAAGTTTTGCTTCGTTTAATTTCGAATTTAAAGCACGGCGCGTGTAAAATTGACCCGACTTTGCCTCACGATCTTAATCAAACATTAGCGTAAAGCAACATTTCCCTTTGTACAAATCTGTGCAAAACTTTTCGAATCAGAATCGACGGCTAATTAGGGTCAGAAATGGATAGAATGGTTGCATTATGTTCGAAAAAGTTGAGTCACGAAACCTGTGTCCCGTCGCCAGATAATCTCTTCTAACGGTTATTGGTCCACTGACTGATATACTAGAAATTTACACCTGCTGCGACTCGCAAATACGAAAAGTTTTGCAAGAAAAAAAAGCCACCAACCAGAAGCAGCTTACAACGTCCACCACACGCAAAATGTAACCTCTTGCAAATCCCCTTTGAATCGATAAACATTTACATACACTAAATCATGGTTAAATGCGCAAAGACGACAAGTTAATGTGAGAAAGAAACTCTGCAGTGATTTTCACATCGCAACAGCGCGTAATATTCTGAGGACTAGCTCGGGCTGATCTTACGCCCACATAATTACTTCACAACAGACCAATGAGTCATGCCAGCGGGGTTGACTTTTGTAAATTAAACTCATCTTTTATCCATGACCTAATCTCCAACAAACGTCCTAAACTCTTCGTGACGTGGTTTGAAAAAATAAAAAGTGCTTTGCTCATCGCTTTGGGGCAACTCGAACGCACCGAGAGAAAAAAAGGAAAAACTTTAAAGATACTGCCATTTCTGCCACAAGTAAATCTGCTG
>JAHZMY010002829.1:0-16423 GCA_027743915.1 Seira sanloemensis | reverse complement strand
CTTTCGTCTATAAAGATTGGACTGAGTATGGTATGGTATGATTCATTGTTCATTAGAGCTTATAGACTTATTATTGAACCCACCAGTCCAAAAGATGTAATAGTATTGATGGTCTCCTCGTATGTCAGTCTCAATCAGTAGTGCTGGTGTGTGGGGGGCTGACCACCATAGACTATTAAAAAAAGTTTGACGTTTCAACTTTCAACATCATCAACCAACTCCTTGACTTTTGATTCCTGCCAATTTGGAAAAGTGGCAGTAGCATTATATTTTTTTTCAAAAATCAGCAAAAACATTATAAATACCACCAGGCCAGAGTCGATCCCATCTCCATCTCATTATGCAAGTTTTTTTTTCAAGTTTGACTCAAGTCACAGTTCACAAATATCCCCCTCTTGGTCAGCAGTGTGAAACGTTAATTCTCCATTCAAAATGCCGGTAAACTAAGAAAGTGCCAGATCAGCATTTTCCATAAGTCTATTTGTATACCTTCGGCTAATCAGCTTTAAGCCTATCGTCATCATCATTTACCATCGCCAATCACCCTCATCTCCATTATTAATGCGAGATCACGCAGCGATTTGGGGCTTTGCGTAAAAAACCCACAGAATCTCACGGAGGCGATGATGGTGAGATGAGGAGGCAAAGGAAGGTGTTGGGGGCATTGAAAAGCCATCATCATCATATCATGAGCATCTCGTGTTTCCCGTGAGTGTGTGCTTAAACTTTTTAACCGAACGTCATTTGCATTCTCTCAAATTGTTTGAGAATCCCATGCAATGGGAATTCTTCCTGCAGTGACGGAGGGAATAGGCATGCCTGTGGCTGCTGGAAAACTTGAGTTTGTACATACACACGTGAATAACACATCTACATTAGCCTTCAGCTTCAGTTCATGAAAGATTCTCTGATTTTTGACACTGATATCGCCTCTCGCACATACCTACACAGAGAGTTATTTTCCCCATTTTCAACTCTCTCTTTTTGCTCCGTTGATAATCCTGTTGACATTTGTACTGGATGGGCAAAGCTCATGTGAGGTTCACCTCTGGGTCTGGAGTCGATTGCTCTCTGTTGGACTGGATTGGACTGTGAGTCAGTCGAATAGAGATTCTGTGACTTGTTTAGCTCATTTTCAAGTTCCGCTCTCCACATCAAAAATATTTAAGAATTTTTCTGACAAAAGTTCGGAGTTCTTTCGGAGTTTGTGTGTGAAATATGGGCAAGCGCCGTAACGCCGCCGCCGCCAAAGAAGCAAAGCAGTTGCAATTGGCCGAGGAGCTGGAGACGAAAGAAAGTCTGAAAAATAATCAAGTTCCTAATAATGATACCAGTGATTTGAGTCAGGACAAGTGTGCGGATGTTGAGCAGGAAAGTTTGCGTAGTATTCGGAGCAAGTGCAGGTCTGTGAGTGATGATTTACTGGAAACACTGGATGTGGTTGTGAGATTGCTCCAGTCGGTCGCAGATCAACTTTCCTTGGCTACTGGAAAGCCGAGCTCAGGTAGTCAAGCTCGTTTTGTTCACATATCCATGAATGGCAGGCAAACGGGCGATTAAATATATGCTTAATGATGTTTGGATGTTGGATGAAGCATGCGGTTGCCCTTTCTTCGTCCTTCACAAGTTCATTGTCGACGTTTCATAAAAGACTGGTTTTTAATATAAACAAAGCCTGGGACCAATTAGGATTCTAGAAGCTGCTTGTTTGGAACGTTTGATAATACAAGCATACTTTTGAGTTTAAGAGTGGAACTGACGTTAAATGGGGGTAAAAATTTCCAAGTGGACTCTCGACTCTCATCCTCTTGATATCAAATATCAATCACATCCAATTTGTGTTATACATAAATAAATACCCATCCCTTCTTTTGAAAGTGCTTTGATTTGATGATAAGTAGGAAAGCGTGTTTTTGCACTGTTTACTTTGGCAATTTGCATGTATGAATGTATCATTCACACACAGTATTTATGTAGGCATTAATTATAAAGTGTTATCTCATCGGTATCAAGATGAACTTGAAAAGTTCTTTCATCTCTCTTTCAAAATAAACATCGAGATTTATTTTTCATATCTCATACAAATCTACCTCTATCCCAAAAAGTATATAAAAATAGTTCCAACTTTGAGGATGTATTAAGGATTAACTTTGACATTTGCATATATTTATGAATTGGCAGATCCTCTTATTCCAGGTGAATCTTTATCTCAAACATCTTCAAGATTATCCTTCTTCAAATGGATGTACCTTCTTACATCTTACAGATAGCAAGTCACATTTTTTGAGATGAAGCAATCTGATCTGTGTATGTGATATGATGATAAAGACGCAATCATTATTTACCACAAGTAATTAGAATTGGAATCAGCCATGTTAAATGTCGATTGGAAGGTGTCACTGGCACATGCTTCCATTAACCTTGTTTCGTGCGTAGATGCTTTTCTTTTTGCGTAAAAATTCCAACGTCTTCACTACATAAATACAAATGCAATACTGTTAGTCTCTAGAAGCGTCTAAAATGTATCATGCACATCATGTCGAAAATGAAGCCCAATGAACATGAAAACATCAATAATGATATTATGTATGTATGTATTATGGAGTCCTTGCGAAATCTTCCGTGCTTCACTGACGAAACTCGAGTGAGTCATATAGTCATCATCATTCTTCATAGCCCACAGTGATTTTTTTCTCACGGCAAACTTCTGAGGTCTACTTAAAGTCTCACGTTCGAAAAATATTTAGAAATTTTTTGCAAACATAAAGTTGAGAGAGCAGCTACAAGTGTAGTATTATGTAAATGGAACAGTGAACAGCAATATTTTACAAAATGCGAAATGATTTGGACATGCAGATATGTTTTATGTAGTATTGCACTCTTCTGCACATCAAAACCAATTTAATAATTTGATTGGTTCAGAATTAATGCTCTTTTATGATTATTATGGCTGTTGGGAAAAAAATGAGAAATTTTGCGAGAGAGTTTCGACTTTTATCTCGAATCAAGTAGCAGTAATAAGTATTCACTAGTGTTTGGGAAAATTTTAATGAGTTGAGTGAGATCTTTAAAACGGAGCAAAACTGCTTTTTGCTAAAATACTATAATATAAAACGAAACTGGACAAAAAAACTCGTTTTGAAATCTGGATGGAGGCCAAAGAATAATACAAAAAATGTATTGTCGAAGCCCACACAAAAAGTGGTTATCCTGTCAATTTTAAAGGTCAGTGAATGTCACAAAAACGGAAAGTCGCAGGGAAGTGCGAATTAATTTTTTGTTGTTTGTTTGTGGAGTGCAATCAGAATTGGCATTATTAGTAAAAAATATGAATCATCATCGTTTTCTCTATCTATCTTTGTGTTTGCAAAAACTTGAAAACTCAAGTACTGTAGTGAATTTGGTATGGAAAGTCAAAGTTTTATATCGACCCAGAGCAACTGTCAAAAGTCAAGCCGAGAAGGTGAAAATGCAATGCGCACACACTCGAAATTCCCAACCTTTGAAATAACAGTAAACATTGGAGAAAATGGCGATAAATTGCAAAAAAACTAAATCCTGTTTTTTCTCATGATTCATGAAATGTGCACGCATTCTCGTCATCCCGAATGATGATCACATTGGTCAATTATCATATCAGTTTTTTTTGTAAAGAAAAACTTGAACGATAAAAAGTTGAGCAAATAAATTTCGCTAAGAATGGAAGCACATGCATTAGCTTCCAGCCCGTGAAGCGATTGCATCCAGAGCAATTTGGAATCTTTACGTTTTTGGTGCAGTAGAAAAAAACAGAATTCCCGACAATTTGACTCCGCACACCCCATTAACTTTGTATTTTAAAAGAGTTAATACAATGATCAACCTTTTCTTACGCCTATTTTCAGGCTCAAATGTCAACTCACTCAATGAACTGAGCTGGGAGACTGCAGCTTTCGAGAAGGAAATCAGAGACCGAATCCAATGGCTAGGTAAGTAAAAAAAATATCATAATTAAATTATTATTCCTTTAACGAATCGTCCTACATCCACGAAATGCCAACACATACATACATATAAAGTTTATATCGATGAATGATCTTGATCACGTCTCATTCGCGTTGTTCTCAAGAGGAAGTTGTACTACGTAACGGTTGATGCAATTGTTTTAAGCTATATTTTTTTATTTATTAATTTGCAGGTGATAAGGTGTCAAGCATTCGCCTCCCGAGAATCATCAGCCAGCTCATGGATTTCGGACGGGAATACGCCCGGGAGAACCCAGTGACGGCACTGGTCCTCCTCGCCCTCTGCCTCACCTCTTCAGCTCCAGTTTTAATGTTCCTTGTGTTCGCCGTCGCTACAATTCTCATCACATTTTTGGGGTTCCTGTTTGTCGAAGGTAGGTTCATACGATAGCTTCTCACATGAATGAATGAAATCGAGCTCATTTCATCATCGTCACTACTAAACCCAATTTTTTCGGCTTATCTTCACTTGTATCGCTTCATTAAGTGCCTACATATGTAGTACATATAAATTTAAAAAAATCCTAAATTTGAGGTAGCTCGTACAGATTAGATCAAACATTAAGTACGTACAAGGACTAATCTTTACATTTAACAAACACTTGAATTTAATCATGCTGAGCATGTTAATGGGTACAAAGAAATTATTGTACTTCCGCTCGCAGGACTTTTCTTGTAAAACTATTTTTAAAGGAAGGCTGTGACTTTGATCTGAATTTTTTATTATGTGATTTCCGTTCAAAGATTGAACACGTGTTTATTAGTACTTGTAACAAAGAACAGGGTGAACCTTCAAACTGGAATTGTCCAGTGTCAGTATTTTTCCATCATCATGATCCATTTCTGTACATGTGTGTGCATATCCTGTTTGCAAACATTTTGTTCCCGTTCAATGACAATAACTTGGACGTAATACATGGATGTCACATGTCACGTAGACTTTGACTTGAGTTAAATTCAGGCGCTTGTTACCACCAGGAATCAATAACGCTCATGATGACGTCCTTTCCATGTTTCTGTTGAACTCGATCAATTTAGTTTTATATATTTTCTGATGTAATTTGAAGTTTGATCCTTCATTGTACAAAAAAATGCACATTTATGGGTAAAAATACTTATTTAAGTAAGTTGAACAGGTCAAAGGCCGGTTTTTTACTTCAGTTTCGTTCTCGCTTCATGTCCCATTAAAGTTGGAAAAAATGAAGATTTTTTTAGCAAAAAAAGTTAATGCAATATGTATAGGTATTTAGGGCGATAAGGGTGTCGGAGATGGGTAAAAAAGCACGTGAAAACCATGCGGCTTACAAAAAATTGCCCAATGATTATTTTTTCTTATATATTTGTACATTTTGCAGTAACATTTAATATCGCAGAATAAAAAACTGGAAACCTATAATTTACAATAGAATGTGGACACAGCGTGTGAACAAAGTGGACATTGGACGCTCCATTTACGGAAGATGTTTATAATGAGTCTATATTTACTCAACAGATCCAACTCGATTAACGGAATCTCATTTAAAAGTCAATATGGAGAGAAACAAGTTGAACTTTGAAAGTCTACATCGAAGCGGTCAATATTTCTATATTTATTCTACATTTTCTCTGTGTGAATGTAGTCGGGGCGTGTGGGTGGTGAGGGTGTAATCAGTGAGTTCAACTCACTTGTACTTTTGTCCCTGAGACAATTTTTTTGAGCCAGATTAGCACAGAGAAAATATTAATTATTCACACCTAGACTTTTGCACAGTCAGCATAATTTTATAAAATTCTTGAAAATGACGCATGTCCAAAACATGGACTTTTAATAAAAAAGAGATACAAAGACAATAAATGATAAGCACAAAGCTCTTGAAGACGCAAAAATTCTTCTTCTTCTTCCTTTCACGTTGTCCATACATGGTATTAATTTTGAATTTGTTGGACTGTGGACTTTATTCAAGTAGTTTTTATCGGTCTCACGTATACGAATTTGCATTATTTGAGTTAGGTTATACGAATTTACAGGTTATACGAATCTGATTATACGAGTTTACTGCACACGGTTTTTATCATGCATGGACAACGTGAGGATTTGCCGGTATATGTATACATATGTATTGATTGATTGTCTGATTAAGTCCTATTAAAAGTCAAGACGCATTAACTAAATGCACATGACCGGCAAGGAAACTTTTTGTGGGAAGCAGGAGAATGTCACATGATAATCCAGCGAGGAAAAAATGTGGGTCATTTTTTGCGCTTGCAGTTTGCGACCTCACAGAAAAAAAACTTTTAAAATGAAAATTGAGTACATATAAGGAAATGCAAAGGTCGTCTGTGAACAAATTCAAGATGGTATTTTTACCATAATGAAGATAAATAAGATTTAATGGATGCGGTTTATCATTTTCTCTTGGGTCGATGTTCAATGTCCATTGAGATAATTGGATAATTCCAGGTACATTAAAAGCAGAAAATGAGACGAAGTTTACCGTACCAAATGACCTTAAATGTAATTAAGTCGCATTTCAAAACGATCTTCTCTTGCTTTATTGCTTTCCTCAGTTGTCTCCATCCGGGAACGTGTAACCCTCATTTTCACAACCGCTTTACTAATATCAAATTAGCATAGTAGAGGAAAAGATTAGGTGAATGTGACATACTGATACGAGAACATGTGAAAAGAACATGCTCTCCAACCTCTAGTGCCCCCGTCAGAATCAATAATTAAATAGTTAATTACGCGGATCTATTTTTCATGAGCAGTGAGAACGAAAAAAAAAAGTTTTTTTTGATACATTATCACTTCATGTGACCGCTACGAAAATGGCACTTGCTCTTTGGCCAGGCGGAGCACATGGAATGTGGTTTGTGTCCAAAACTGCCGAAATGAATGTTGAATCTTATTATGCAGTAATTGAGAAATAACTAACCAACCGCCATCTTCATCTACCTTTGGACCTGAACTAGAAAGATGTGGAAATTACTTGCAGACAAAAAGCTGTTTCTTGCTGCTTCGCTGCTGGTGTCAATTGACAATACAAAGGTCATCGTGATCATTAGTCTCCTTCATTAGACTCAACTAACTGTGTATCCTGTACACTGATTGACGAAGTGAGGGAATGCATTCATGCATAAAATATTCATGTTCACCTACGACGCTGCGCTGCCTGATGCGTGTCACGTATGGACACCGCTGTAATATTCCATTGTGCCAATTTTTCTCGATTTCATGTCTATAAAAGGACGATAATTTTCTCTTCTATAGATACACAGGGCAAAAAAATAATTTGTTCCTTCTTTATCTGAGTGATTCATGAGGCAAAAATTATATAAAAAAACGTAGAAGGACTTTTTTCCAGTTTCATCTTCATCATTGAATCGAGGAAAAAGATCAAGTGTAAAGTCCATCTCCGGATATGACATTTTGGTCGCTTGGGCTAAATGGCATGCAGAAAACATGCTGACACTGCATGATTTTTTTGTACCAATGATTGCATTCCATATCTGAGAGTTTGTCATATATGTATACCTATTCTTATCCTAATAACTTGGGAAAATTATATACCTATTACCTTTGAGGTTTTTTGTTACAAAAGTTAGCATGTATCCAATTCACAGGCGACAGGGGAAAACGTCAATGTTGTTTTAATAGGCTTTATCTTGTGTCATTTTAGTCATTGTTTTGACATGTCGGGGTGGACAATGGGAGCTCTTGATTTACTGTTTTCATTGAATCCGTTTGGAGAGTTCAAAACTTGTGAGTTTTGCGTATCATGATTTGTTAGCTTCGGTTATCAAAATCGTGTTGAAATTTTTTGAATGCAAACATAGAAATTAGGATTCAAGATGAGTGGTTATGAGAGGAGAATATCATTTCCTTAAAGCTGAAAATTACACGGTTAAAAACTTTGACTGATACTAGAGCTAATAAGGGCCAGCAAAAGTACACAAAAACCTGGCGATTGTCTAGTTTTGCAAGTGAAGATTTCGGCTTTTATGTCTCGTTAAGTTTATGATGAATGATGATGACGGGGCTGGTTGCGACACGATCCGCTGCATTGCACAAATACAATAAAATCTCATATTTCTGTACAAATCTTACAAAATTGCAACAAAAACGATGTAAAATATTATTTTTCTGCAGCGTATAAAAAAATAACCATTTCCTTTTTTCTCTATTTTTTAGGAACTCTATTGACTGTAGCCACTGTGATTTTCGGTGGAGTCATCCTCATCGTGGGATTCATCACTCTCACAGCCGTCCTCATCGGCATGCTTGGCTACTTCACCACCAACCAAGCCTACTTAGTCCTCACCGGGAGGTCAAGACTGTTCTCGATCTTTCGAAAACTCCCCATCATCGGCCGACTCTTCCCTTTGGCCGAGGATGAGATCGTTATTCAGCACCGCATGGCCTCCTCCGCCTCCACCACCGAGGTGAAGACATCCCCCGTGTCCAATGGGAAGCTCGCCAATGGCTTCGGCCCGCATCACAACACCCAGTCTCCCAATGCCGGAAAGAACTTCTACGTTGTGGACGACGAAGACGACGATGATGATGAGATGCTTCTCGACTCGGATGACGAGTTGGATGACATCGAAGCGGAGGTGGGGAGTCCCAGTGTGACTACCACCACCACCACCACCAGCTCCCCGGAAGAGCTCACTTTTGCCGAAGTGGCAAATGATGAAGCTAACCAAGAAGTCGTGCTGGAAGAAGACGAAGATCTCGGCAACCAAGAAATCCTGACGAGCGAACTAAAGTCTGATTCGGAGGAAGAGGGTCACATAAAGATTGTCGACTGTGCCAAAATGAATGGCAGGGGGGAAAATGGGAAGACGACTCCCTGCATTCAGTTGAATGGGCATCACGAAGATGTCGGAGAGGAGGAGGGAGTGTTGGAGGAGCAAAGTCCTCGCAAAAATCTTGAGAAAGTCGAGTCTCTTGCTTGATACTTAAACAAAATACGATTTTATACAATTTGAATTTACATTTTTTTGCTCACAGGCCATTTAAGAAATAACGTACTCAATGTAACAAAGAGGAAGCTAGAAGAGCTAAAATATCAAGATGAGGATTTTTTTTGTTATATATATTTTGTCACGTAAAATGCAAAGTAAATTACTAGCCTAGTTTAGTTGGTTTCAACTGCCTTCCCATTTACGCCTTAAGACGAAGGCAGTTGGTTCTGACTGCCTTTAAGGCAGTTGGTTTCAACTGCCTTGGCAGTCAGAGTCGGAGACCTAGCTCCTACTGTAGTTAGACTTGCTTTGTCCAAGTGACAATTATGACTTTGTTTTTGTGTACATTCCTGTACAGTTAACTGGCTATAGTGAATAAATGTATACTGCATATTTCTACCTAGACATTAGAAAAATTACCAATAGATTTAAATATGATGGTATTTACGCAGTTAGAATTATTATGTACTTGTAGTAGGATCTAGAGTTGATCAACCATTTATAAAGATTCTCTTATTTGTTATTACATGATTATGATTAGTTGATTGATATGTATACCCTTTGTGCTTGTATAACTGATGGTTCTTTTCTATATTTGAAACGCCCCGAGAAACACGTACAACAACTTGTCGTAAACGTTATTTAATCGAAGAGCTGCTATATATTATTGGAAGTCATTTGTATGTTTAAGAGAAAAAAATTATATATTATGTTAATTGAAATTCAGAGTCGACTCTCGAAAGAATAAAGCGCACACAGAAAAATTGATAATTATTCGGAGGCAATCAACGAGCTTGTCCCTTCTACTCAAATTCTTTCGCCAAGAACTCGCATGTCGCCCAAATACAATATCTGCCCGGTAAACTGTACTTCATAAATTGAACCTTGTACATATTTAACTAATAGCATAAATTATGGATAAAATCTGTTGTACAATATATTTACAAATGCGGAATTTTGTTGTAGAATTCTAATTTACAAACTAGACGTAGTAATCGATGATGAGCACTGTACAATTCTCCATAAAATGCATATGAATACATATAGATATTACTTAATTTCTAGTTTAATCAATCATAAAAATCAATGATCATTTGCTTATATAAATTAATATGTAGTTGAGAAAAAATAACTGTGGCCAACTTTTGTGTATTTTGTTTTGTAGTGGATTTATATATTTGTAGTCACTGGTTGTACTGTTTAGTGCGCGTAGTCCTATTGCATGTAGGGATGGAAGAAGTTTGTTAAAACTCTGTAACTTGTAATAATTGTTTTTGGTTATAGAAATAGGATGCACATCACTACCACATATCATTCATTACATTATGTTAACTGTCATCATCATCTACAAATCACCATCATCATCAGTAAGGCGACACCTCGAATTCGCACACAACAACTGGAGAAAAAAGCCCACAACGGATAAATTGAAATTATGCATATATACAATTTCATCATACTACATATTGATAACTGATGATTAAAGACTGACTTTTTGAGAAGTGGAAATAATAAAAAATGACTTTTTTAAAAACAAAACTGAGATTTATAATGCAAGTTTTATTTCGCATTAATATCACGAATAGAAAAAAAAACTATAAACACTGGCGTCAACTCGTTGTCCTACTTTCATTGTCCATTTGGACTTTTAAAATTACACAGTAAAAAGATATGTACAAGATTTGGGTAAATTCATGTCACGTCAACTCTTGCCAAAACACCAAAAGTCGACTGCGATATCTAACGACTTCTCCTTATGAAACTTGTACGTTTTCGGTAGTTCATATCTCACTTCGGCTAAAACCTCGCCTGAAACTTCAAAACCGAATTCGTCCATCGACTTGACAACCTTTCTACGAAAGAAGTCTCTTGTGGAGGTTTTATGGAGGGTGTACACGTGTCCCCCGGGTCGCACTAGCTTCAGAGCTCGTCGAAGGAAGGCGTAGTCTATTCCCGTATTATTCTTTGTACCAAAGGGCGGGTTCATGATAACCTTCAGATAAAAAAATACAGCCACCATAATCATAATATTAAGGTTTTCCTTCATACAATAATTTAAATTTTAACAAGTTCATTATACGTAAACTTACAACATCAAAAGTAGAATTCAACCTATCACAGCAATCTGTCATGTCTTCATCGTCCAAATTAAGGGTAGCGTTTATAAACTCCAATGGACAACTCGACTCATCCTCTTCGTCAAAGAATTCCTGGCAGTTTTCCAACGCGATTTCAATCGCATCCGCGTCAATTTCGACTCCACAGACGTAGTTAGCCCCGACCAAGACTGAGCCGATGGAGAGGATTCCACATCCGCTTCCCAAGTCACAAACCGAACTGCCTGTAAAGTATATGTAAATAGTTTTGTGACAATAGATTGGAAAGCATTAAAATTAAAAGTACATAGCCAATTAGATGATACCTTCAATATTATTCTGGGCACTATATATCATTCTGGCAGCCACATGGGAAGAGGTCGCGTATTGCTCCAGTTTGACTTTTGGTTTTTCGAAACCTTCACATCGAGTCAACCAATTTTCCAACTCCTTCAACTTCATGATGACAATTAAGAAAACGTCAGGTGTTGTTGCAGATCTAAATTAATTAATCACAGCACAGCAACGTATTCACATTCCATCACGCTTAGTTTTCACATGAAATTCTAAAGTATTGCAACGGAAAATTCACTGGCAATTCAAATAAGAATTTAATACGCAAACAAAACGCGTGATGGCGCATTTTACTTTAAATTGTGGAAAAATTAAACTTTTCATGTTATTTAAGTTTTATAGATAATAAAAGGCTGCATTTTGATGTTGACAAACTGAGTTTATAAAGCACATGCTTTTACCCGCAGCAGATGATGAGAATCAAGGCCAACGGAGAAACAAAGGCTGACGTCTTGTCTTGGACTAGGCTTTTCCAAAACTCATGTCATGCATTTTTGTATCATGAAAGCAACGGTTGTTGTAATAATTGTTTCTCAAACTACGTCAACAATTTAAATTGAAGAGCTCGATAGTTAAACAAAAAGGAAGGCCGAGTTTTGACAAATAGTATGCACAAGTAGTCTTGTAAAATTGAATCGTGATATTTAGGATTAGGTTATCGAAACCGCCAGTAGTCTTTAATTTTTTGGTATTTACCGTCTGTATAATGATTCGTATTTGGTTTTACGCTATAAAGATATAATAAATAATATGAATATTTGTGCTAATAGATCGTGTTTTAGATTAACTGAATACTGATCGGCCGTCGGCCACATTATAAAATGTACCAGGATGACACTGCTTGCAATATGTAACCAAAAGTGAATCATGCTATGAATAGCTTTTTTTAGCTTTCTCTGGTGGAGGACAACATTTGAAAGCTTGTCGCTGCCCATCAAATCATTGCTGACGCCTGACGCCCAACGAAGAAGAGAGTTATAATGGTGCAGGTAGTTTTAAAATTGTAGACAAAAACGAAGACAATTTGCCGTACACACTAGAAGAATTTCTTTAAATGCCCCAGGGTGTCATAAATTGAAATACGTCTTTCGTAAACTCATGAAAAATAAATTGATCCTGCTTTGAATTACTTAATAATTATTATTATTCTTAAAAAATCATCTTAAAGTGCATTAATTTTTAATTAATCTGGTGGTTGAATGACATCATTTTTACAAATTATTGTCCGAGTTTTTCCACGTAATCAAATCTTTGTACTGTCTATCGGATCCAGATGAAATTGATTGATGATTAACTAGCACACTGGCAGCATGGTAGGTGCTGACATTGAAACTTGGTTAATCATCTCGGTCAGTCAAATGGTGATACACTTATTTTCAGCTTTGAATACTATGTGGGCTTTGCAAAAAAAAGATTAATAAAGAAGAAATGATTCAATTGAACACACAGTTTCACCGTAATCCAATAATATTCAATCATTGTGACAGGCTAACCTCAGGTTTTATCTCTACCAAATCTCATAATAATACAAAAATAAAATAATCCTTTTGTCCTTGATTGTCCTTTGATAAGAGATGAATTCAATTTTTTGCATTGTTCCGAAACTATTTCTTGAGCCTCGGATTTCAAATCCTTGCACTTTCTGGGTGGACAGGTTCTTTGCAGGACGCATTAAATCAGTTGCTGGAATCACAAATTAATTAAGATTCTATTTCCATAAACATGCATTTCTTCTTCAAATTAGCCGCATTGGCACTGCTCAGCAGCCCTTTGCTCTGCCACGCTGCCGGTATTGCTTACATTGTGAAACTTTCAAAATTTACTAGTTACCTACCTATATATAATTAATGCACAATTAAATCCTAAATTTAATTTCAGGTGACGTCAAATTTGCCCCATACTACGACACATTCCTCCGAGACCGTAAGAACCTCTCTGACATCGCACGAGCAACGAACCAACTCAACTACCATCTGGCCTTCGCCCTCGGTGGCCATCAAGGATGTCGCCCCACGTGGGGAGCTGAATATGAGATTGACGACCCCATCGTCCTCGACCAAATCAAAGCGGTCCAGCAGATGGGTGGAAAAATGATCATTGCCACCGGCGGGGTAATCTGAGACATTTTTATCTTGAATTTCAACCTTCTGAAATATTTTGGTACGATCTAATATCAATTTTTTTGGGTGGCAGGCCATGGGACCATACTTGGAGCATCTTTGTACCACCGTCGATGATCTTGCCAACGCCTACAAGATTGTCTTGGACGCCGTCGGAACCAACCACCTGGACATTGACGTTGAGACAACCGTAAACCTTAACGTGATGAACCAAGCCTTGGCAAAAGTCCAGCAAGAAAGACCCGATACGACCGTCAGCTTCACCCTGATGATCCAAGGCGAGGACTATGGTCTCACCCCAGCTCTGGGAGTTGACCTCTTGAAGAATGCAAAGCAGAATGGTGTGCGTGTTGACATTGTCAACGCCATGACCATGGAGTTCCCAAAACAATCGCCTGACTTTGGAGACGCTGTGATCAACGCTGCCACCATGGTCGTCGAGCAAATGAAGGAAATCTGGCCGGAGAAATCTGAGGCAGAGCTTAAGAGAATGCTCGGTGTCACTCCAATGATTGGACGAAACTTTAATGGCAATGTTTTTGAAATCCCGCACGCGAGAAAGTTGGTCGACTGGGCGAATGCCAATAGGATTGGTCTTTTGGCCTACTGGAGTATTGAGAGGGACAACGGAGGATGTCCAGGAAATGTGAGCCCATACTGCAGTGGAACTAATCAACAGTTATACGAATTTGCACAGATCTTTCAAGGATTTAATCAGTAATCAGTAAAACATTTTGGGATACAAAAGCTTTAAATAAATTATGAGAAAGTTTTGGAAGAAATCACTGAAAAACTTGCATTTTTACATATTATTTTTCTTACTTCAATCCTTTTTATTGTCGAAGCACGAATTTCTCATTATTACAGGTTACATAAAAAGCTTCATGTAAAAATTAGGCAATATCTTGTTCGGTGTGATAAGCATCACCAAATCAAATCGGTAATCAATCATGACATCCTGAAATATTTATGTTTGATAATGACACAAGAGATATAAAATGATCCGAAACTCCTCTCTTCACATCAACAGCATTTCGTCCTGATTTAACGTGTGGAAGTATTGAACTGTTCGAAATAGTCTTCAGAGCAGGTATTCTTATACAGAATTTGGTTCAAGTACTCCTGGCGCAGGCGCTGTTCTCGAGCCAGCTCCATATTTGTATGAGTGAGCTGAACCCTTTCATCCCTGCATTAAAATTATTTAAAATTACAGAATCATGAAACGAGCAAAAAAATTTTTTTTATTTTGTTTTTTGAATACTTTCTGCGATCCTCCAACTCTTTATCCAGAATCTGCGTCGCGACTGCATATCGCTTTTGCATCTTGGCCCAAGCGTCATCATACTGCCTGTCAAGCTCCTTCCTTCGATCCTTATCAAGGATCTGTCGAATCTGCTCCTCCTTTATCACTTTGATCTGCTCCGGAGTCAGCCCTTTGAAGCGGGTGGTGGTCGTGCGGAATGGGCCGTTGACGTGCGTCGCGTCCGTCGTCTCCGTGAGAAGCTCGCTGTTGTACATGTTCAGCTTATGGGCGAGGTCGGCTTGCTCCTCGGCGAGCTTTTCGAGCTTCTTCTTTTCACAAGCCTCGTTGGCCAAGGCGAGGTTGAAGTTGGCGGTGGCGTTCAGCACGGCTTTCCGAGCGCACTCTTCCGCAGCGGCGATTTCCATCGCGCGGAGGGCGTGTTCTCGCGTTTGTTGGTCCCAGAGGCGGTCAACCTGATGAGAAAAAAAATAGTTAAAGGCTGTACAATCATAAATATTTAAATTATTAATTAATTACGTACAGCTTCGTTCTCTTTTCGATTCTGCTCCTTTTCCCGCATTTGAGCTTCGAGCCAAGCATTTTTCTGACGAGCCTTTTCCTCAATTCGCCCGCGCTCACAGAGATCCTCCCCTTCGAATCTGTAATAAAAATTGAGTATATGTAAATAATTATTCAATAATTAGTTAAATGATTGATCAAATTCGCAGACTTTTGCATGGATGAGGCTCCACATCGGGGATCCGAGTCATGAATCCGAGCTGGATACGACAGTTGCTTGGGATCATTCAAATCAAACTCGCGACGATCTTCGTACTTTTGACATTCTTTGCGGAAGGCTTGTAAATCCTCGAAAACACGACGGCGGTCCTGCAAGTTTAATTAAATTAAAAATTCTTTTTAAATACTAACGTTTAGAAATGCGCTAAATAAAATTGTTTTTTGCTTACTCTTTCAATCCTTGATCTCAGTTCGTTGTAAAGGGCAGCCTGGCGATTAGCCTCTCGGGCGTAAGCCTCATCCGTCTGACGCTCCTGTTCTTCACGACGACGCTTATCCTCAATTTGAATTTTCAAAGCCTCTACGTCCATCTTAATAAAAATTAACAGGCGTTTAACGACCATTTTCTTTACCTTGAGACATTGTGAGAGTTTTTTTTGAAAGTGTATTGATGTAATACTCCAATTATTCGCTGCTTTGGATTGAAAATCCGCTCTTTCCGTTCAGCTTCAAGTCGCTGCCGGCGCTGGATCGCAGCCTGTTGCTTGATCTCCTCCTTGGTCACACCGACTCCGAACATTTTGACGACCAAAATAAGGTACTGTTTTACAATACCGACAAAATGTGAGAGAAACTCACTCTCTCAAATATCCTTCTCAACAGAATATTATGCTATGCTCACAAATCACAAGTTAAATCAAGAGATTTTGCCTATTTTGAAAATATTTGCCTGGTGCAATCCTAATACTAGACGAGCAAGAAAAAAAAGATTCTAGAAAGTTGCTTTCACCATTGCTGAGAGAAATTCTTTTGATCTCCTTGCCACTTCAACTTTGATCGGTCTCTTTTGTATCGATTAAACGTAACCTTGTAATAAAAAGTGCGTATACATTTTTCATGCAATAGTATGCACTTTATGCA
>JAHZMY010002828.1:0-13359 GCA_027743915.1 Seira sanloemensis | reverse complement strand
TACATGTCAAAGTTGCCGTTGTCCACGACGAGATCTTCACAGTAAAAGGCCACCTCAGCGGATGACTCGGCAAATCTATGTGAGAGAAATCCGGGATTGACTATGGTCACATAGCCCTGAATATACTGGTTGCCAAAATTGTAATTCAGCTTAGCCTTCTCAGCAGGATGTCGCAAAGAATGCATTTCAAACGAAATGTTGTGCGAGTTAGCCAGGTAGATGATTGCAAGAATGTAGTGGTCGCAGAAGAGCATTTCCTTTGACCTCAAAAGCAGACGCGAGCAGGCATACCGGTCAAGGCCGTAGTTGGCATCGTTGAAGTACTCATACGATCTGCATATATCAATACATATATGGTTTAGAACTGTAAAAGTGATAGTTGTATCACTTTAATAAAAAAAGAGCTTTTTTACCTGGACAACACCATTGCATCTGCCAAAAGGCCATTGCCACTTCGAAAAATTCGTCTCTGTTGCTGAGATGGATTTGTCATGAAAAGTTCCAGATTTTTTCTCGACCAGGTATATGTATAAATATGCTGATCGCAGTATCCAGCACAGACTAAAGTGAAGCTCATCACAAAACCTGATTGCTTATCCGTAACTATACTATGTATCCAGAATTTCATAGAAGGAAAATGCTCCAGATATTTCCAATACATCTTGAATTCAATGGGAAGTGGGTCACCTCGCGGTCCAAACAGTATTAGAGTCGAACACGGCCGTAGTAAATAATATTCGGCACTTTCGAAAGCTAGTCTATTCTGTATTCTAGTGTCAATGTGGTATGTAGCGATGACGATGACAAAAGGTTGAGTGAATTTAAAATCTGTGAAAAATACTTTGTCCACGCGGTAGTGTGCAAAGTAGTAGAGACTTCGTATCTGGTTGATTTGGAGGTCTGGAGACATTTGCCATTTGATGTAGGGATTGATGGAATGGAGAAAGAGCAAATAGTTTTGAGGGGAGTTTTGTAGAAAAGGGAGGAGTGTGCGGAGTAAAGGCGTGATCACCTTTGTGGATGATTTCGCGTAGCCATGATCCAGAAGAATTATGATTAAAGTCGTCATAAAGAAAATACTGCGATTTTTGCAATCCATTGTAATTTGTTGAACGCAGACAGTCGGGGTCCGTTGACTTGTTAAGAATGACGACAAATGGATATGAGACATTATAATTATGTGTGTATTCAGCTTTGGTTTCATGTTTAAAGGCCGAAAAGCTAATTAGAACGGCTTTAGCAAGATAATTAAAATATTTTTAGTATTATACACTTATGCCGTACACCGCATGTGTAACTTTTATGGCATAAAAAAAGTCTACAAAAGTTCCGTGGCGCCAGCCAACTCGGACAACTATACATACATGTACATATGTATATAAGGGTCAAAACTGTATTAATCGTGTCAGGCATATAAAAAGTTTAGATTATCCATGTTGTGTGTAGGCAATTAAATAATGGCATGCCGTAGAAAATGACAAAATTAATAGTTTGTTCAAACTCCCGGCAAATTAAAGATTTTGGGATTGACTAGCAATATTGAATATTAAATATGTATGTAATAAGAATTTAAACGGGCGCACGCAACTTGAATTGAAGTCAGTCTCTTAGATACGGAAATTTTTGTAGTTTACATATTACTTACAATTATGTTTATGTGTATTTATATGTACGAATGAATTTCAGTTTGTCTATATTACTTTTTAAAACGTCTCGATTCTACTTTTCAAAATGTTTAGCATTGATTTGAGCCAGTGAGCTAGTATGCTTGCAAAACGCATAAATATTCTTAATCAACTTCATCAAGTAGTACACATTAATAAGTAGAAATTGCATACGTAAGTTTAAAGTAGGCAACTCCAGTCCATAAATATGCTAACAGTAAATAGTTAATAAATTCAGTAAAAATTTATACAATTAGGCAAATTTAAAATCAATGTTAAATTCGGATCAATCAACTAGGTTCATCTTTTATGAAACGGTTCTGGGGGTAACTTTGCTAATCTATCCATGTAGATACATAGTACTTTCAATATGACTCGAATGGAGCATGAAATTGATATACCCATGCAATATGTGAACATTTTTTTCATATTATCTCATTTATAAAATCATAATTTTTACACAATTTCGTAACATGAGATTTGGGCATCCTGCGCTTGACCCTTAAACTGTAACTGACCTTGGCCATTTTTACTACCACTTTCAGACATATTCGTGCCGAAAAACATGGCGAGAAAAGCAAAATACAGAATCGGGAAAATGCATTTGGATGCATTATCAATTTTAGCTGGATCAACAAAAAATCCCCACCCTCCCATCGTCTCCACCTCTTTTACTTTCACAGTCCTGAGAAATGCATCATCCTTCGATTTCTTAGAACCCTCCAAATTGCCCTCCGACTTCAATTTTGCTTCCACGCGTTCCTTCAACTTCAGCCTTAACGCTGAGACAATTGCTGACTCCACAATGGCCATATTCCCAAAGCACATGCACACCGCAGCAAAGGTCGAATACTGGGTCATGTTAGCCTGTTGCATTGCTTCAGTAACGCCAGATATCTGCATCATCAGTGTAAGTAACACAGTCACGGTCAAAGATAGTCTCGCCTCTATAGCGTTCTCGAGCCAAAATGTTATCCACGTTAGCATGATGAGGGCAATGCAGGGAATAAAGAACTGCGATATGTAGTAGGCCGGCTGCCGACGAAACGTGAGGGCGAGGTAAAGCGCACTATAGTTTCCAGCGATGGCTTCCATGAGGCAGCGGCCACTCGTGTGGTTCACGAGTTTAAATGGGCCCAAATAGCTAGAGTAAAGCAGACCTACGGACTCCACGCCCTTGGATGGTGACATGTAAAACAGCTCCAGCTCAGAGGAAAGATAGCTGTAGGAGGAAATTCGGATCAGGCACCGCTGCCAGTCGAATGGAAATTGGACCAGGTTCATGATGCAAGTGGTGGTCAGCGTTAAATGTACGCTTTGAAATACTCGGCCATTAGAATAAATCTTGAAAAGCAAAAACATGTTTTATGTATATGATATGGGACATAATTAAGTTGTGTAGAAGTTTGAAATATCTTACTTGAATGTAAGAATTGGGCTTGGTAATGGAATGAATGGAGGTAGTCTTTTCAGGATGAATAAAAATGTTTGGTGTCCAAGGTTTCGAGAATGTGGAGTCTGAGTGAAGGGTTGCACATTCTTCCTGACCATTTCCATCCATAAATTTTAACCTTGGATCAATCCAGGTAAGACGGAGAGAGAGTTGCGTAGTTAGTTCCATTCTTCGGTCGTCAATTGACTCTATTTCACGAAGACCAAGGCTGACGAGAACTTTAAGTGGGACAGGCTTCCCATCCGATTCTGACGGGGGGATGATATCGCTGGAATAGTTTTTCTGGGAGAGAGCGTCGAATATTTTTTGGCGACATTGCGATAGTTCTAAGGACAAGATGACGGATGGGATGAGAAGAAGACTTAATAGGGGCAAAGTGAATTGCATTATACTGACTTTTGATGGTTGCAGTCAATATGTGTGTTGAGGTCTAATAATATTTAGTAAATCTAAAATACGCGTGTAAAACTCCACAGAATTGCATATTTGATTTTGGAGGAGCGTAATACTAAATTATAGTATTGAATATATGGTCCATAAGATAATTGCGTTAAATAATTTAATCTTGGTAAAAGGATTATTTTAAGTTAAATAGCGACGTCACCCACATAATAGTCATTTACTTTGAGTCGTAATAAGTATACAATTAAAATGCAATTAATTTAATTATGCACCAAGAACAGGAGGAACCATATTTCTTAATTTTGTTGTTTATGCTAACTTCACCATCATATGTACTCAGAAACAGTCAAACAATTCAATATTGACTGGGTTTCTTTTTTTCAAATTTTGAAATGCCTAATAAACTTTTTAATCCTTAAAATATTTTACACCAAAAATCCCTTCGAGGTTCATTTTTTCCACTTCCGTGACATTGTCAACTGCATTTTAATCCTTTCACGTGAATACGCATGTTTTAATTTTCATAATTTATAATTATCATTTATTAGTTGGGCAGGGTTTTAGGGGACGCTACCTTTACCACAAAACGTTAGAAAAATATGTTTTATTTTATGTGTCAAATTAGCCGATATGGTATCACTTTGTTCCTTTTCACATTAATTAAAGTTTATCTGACACTACCAACAAGTAATTTTACACAATATGCAGTATTCGTTTTTGAAAAAGCTGTGTAACTTAATTTTGATATTTTCAGCACGCCAATGAATCTCATCTCATTACTAATGACGAATGCATACAAATATGATATGTATATGTATATTGCCTTATATTGCAAAACCTCATTTATTTCTAGTAGTTGAAATGGTACGTTTTAGCTATGGACTTTTGACACTGAACAATAGACGACCTTGCGAAGGACGCTCCGCTGATGATAAGGTACAAATACAAGTCAATCTCAAGTGCATTTCGTAATTACATTCCGACGCGTTATGCAACCACGCCATTCAAACAAACGTAAGCAGGAATGATGAGACAGACACTTAAATGGATCCAGTCAAGCTACTATCAAATATCAATCATTGCCGTACTTCACGCGGCCTCTAAATCTGATTCGATTATCAAAATATACTTGCTTTCCAACTTTAACTGTCACTTGGGTGCAAATAATTTTTGATGAAGCTGTATATAAACCCGCGATTTTCTCTAATTCACTATCAGAGGCAACTTACAGCTTATTCCAAGGTTGCCTTTATTTTGGTCGCTAGCTAAGGTCTAAATAAAAGCCAAAGCAAATATATTTGAAATCTTGTTTTTGGTAGTTAAATTTTGCCGAACATCAAAGATCAAAATGTCTGTCCAGGTAACGATAACCGTGACTTTAGCCCTTTCCCTGGTAAGTCTTTCTTTGGGTGCCATTTCGGTACGACCCCAATCCGATCATATTTTGGGAGACAAGAGACCTGGAGAAAGCTGTTACGATGACAACGATTGTCTCGGAGCTCCTGAAAAGTCCATCTGCAGATACTCGTGGGGTTTCGGTTTCTGTGAATGCACTGCCAATCACATTATCGTCAACCAGCCTGACGACAGCCGCTGCGAGCCCATCCGACAGAACCTGTGGGAAGAGTGTGTTTCTCCCCTCCAGTGCAAGCGAGGTCGCCTGGGAACCTATGCTGACTGCGTTAACATCGATGCTGAGAGGAGGGGGTGTGGGTGCGAAGACTCCGCCACATTCGAGCCTGGTCCAGGACCACATACCTGCTACCCTAAAGCGAATCAGACTGGGAGCATCTGTGCTATCAATCAGCAATGCAAGGCAAATCTAGGTGAATTCAGCAAGTGCGAAAACAATCGGTGCGAATGCGAGGACGAGGAGAATCTGTCCATTCCGAGGGCGGATGGGACCAAATGTCTGGAAATTAGGGGCTATTTGGGACAGGAATGTGAATTGCAAGAGCAGTGCACCAGGGGTACTCCAGGAGAACTTAGCGTTTGCGATGAGACTTTGAAGATTTGCCGGTGTCAAGAAGGAGCCACGAGCAAGCCTGACCTGAGAGTTTGCAAGAAGGGAGATGACGGGGAGTGCTGCGCTTGTCCAATGTCATTAACGAAGTAGATAACTTAACAACTCGCAATACCTTAAAAAAGATAACGAGGAGTTACGAGTTGAACTGTAAAATTTGTTAAGTATAAAATGCCAAGGGAATTTTTCAATCGATAATAAATTATATGACAGAAAATAGATATGACTCTTATTTAAACAAGAGGGATAAATTGGGAATTTAGCATTTGAATCGCAATACTTTGAATACGCAAGTATTTATCATCCGAGCATTTTTAGGATAAACAAAGTTTGCACGTCTCATTTTTTGAGGATGGTTTTTGGCAAAAATATAAATTGTGCATAATATACAATATAGTCGAGCGAATATTCTCATAATACGAAAGTTTTATCCATTTCAAACAGTACATGAATACCGAGTAAATTATTACTGCAATGGTTAGATTAAAATTTAACTACTTTTAAATTAGACAACCGTTTGTCGTCATGTGATACTACTTTTTGTCCTCACGAAAAGACCTTTTGAATTAATAAATGCAGTGCAATTTTGCACAATTTAATCATGCTCGGAACGAATGTGCTCGTATTCAAACAATTGTATCGAGGTAATCTGCATTGGGCTGTATCTTATTGATTTTTCATAAAATACGTCGAGATATACCTACATAATTGAAATCAAACACGCTCAAGCACATGCTTACAAACAGTCTTTAGCCACGCGCCAATTTTACTATTGTTTGCTTTTGCCGTCTAACGTCTTTTCAGACCGATTTTCACTTGTTCGGTCAAAAATAATGAGCGACAATTGATACAATATTTTTATTTTCAAATTTTTTTGTAGTTTACGTCGAAAACCTAGACTAACGACTTAATGAGTTTGAGCGTCTCAATACCTTAACCAAACACAAGGTTTGAAGGTTTATCAAACAACCTCATCTGAAATGTAAATTTAAAGCAGACCAATTTTATGTTCATTCATTCTTATCTTACATCCAAACTAGTTAATACACAGAATTTATCGTCGACAATGTTTTATTTTCAACCCATAAACCTTTCCCATCTTATCATAGGCGTCACACTAATTCTCTTAACATATTTTACCCCAGCTTTACCATCTGGGGCAAACTGGGACAGGACGGCTTCTCACACAGTAAGATTTCTTCAAAGCAATCTGAAACCGTTGGACAACTACATCTTCATTTTCCACTCTTACAGCACATATCTCAGCGACAATACTCTTGGAGACTCCTTGATGCGATTAATTCTCAACGCCAAATACAACTACACAAGCAGAACACAATGGCCCAGAGCTTCTTCCTCCCGGTATCAAATTCCAATTTACATAATAATTGGCCCGCTGAATCACGATTCTCAATTATTCGTTTACATGGCAATGGACGATTTCACTGGAAATTCAAGAAATTTAATTGTTCTATCACTTGGAAACGAAACTATTTCAAGCGTAGATTTTGACCTTTTATTGTACAAAGGATTTAAATATCTTCCTCTGCCAAAACTCATTTTTCACTTTGTCTCAAGAAAACTCAACGTCGTCGTGTTTGGAAATGGATATTCCGGCGACGTTGAAAAGTTTCGCTTGCCACAAAAGCCCTTAGAGCTTCATCGACAGTTATTTTACAACAACGCAGGATACCGCATCCAGGCACTGGTATTTGTCAGATTTCAAAACTTGGTGCGAATTTACGGACGTAAGTTCTTCACCTGCTACAATTTACTGAAGAGAAGGTCGCTGTATGTTTACTGCTGCACGGCGGATTTACTGGCGGCCGATTACATTGCTCAAGTCCATAATTTGACTGCCGACTTCTTCGACAAGACTAAGGACATGGGGAATGTCTCGAGGGAGCTGAGCAATCAGTTCCTGGACTCATCATACACCAGTAACAATTACAGATATATGAGCAGCCTTTACAAAAGCGGATTATATTTTGAAGGTAGAACCCAATATTCGTGATAATATTATTCTTTTTTAAAGTGTTTGAGTTTTGGGTTGATATTATACAATATTGAATTAATCCTGTGCAGGTGACGATCACGAGACGGTTATATATTGCAGACGCCATGGCAGTACAAAGAATATCTACCTTTACCTGTCAATATGGCTACAACCGTTTGCGCAGGATACTTGGATTTGTCTTTTAGTCACAAGTTGTGTACTTCTAAGAATCTTTTCTTATCAAATGAAAACCGCTGGAGGAAACATGATCACGAATTTTTTTGAACGTGTGTGCATACATATGGCCATCTATTTTGAACAATCCGTGAATCTGCCAAAGACTTCAAAACTCAAACTATTTTTAACTTTTCTGTACTTCATGTTCTTCTTTGTGGGAAATTACTATACAAATGGAATCACGAGCATGATTGTCGTGAAAACTCCAGAAAGGGTGATTCAGAGCCTAAAGGAGTTGCTTGATAAGCAGCACAAAATCCTATGGTATCCCAAGACGATTCGACAAACTACCCCAGAGATACAATACAAAAGATACTTTCAGCTGAAGGGAATGGCCGGACTGCTCAATCAATCATTTCACAAAATTCCGAAGCCTGCGAATGTGTCACGTACCTTGACCGAGTATTTAGCCAAAAAGTATTTGCTGCTATGGGATAGCGCTGGGGCCAGAAACCAAGTTATTGTGTTGCAAAAACTTTTGAAGCCTAAAGGAAAGAAAATGGCGCATTGCCATGTTGTACGGGAGACGATATACCCGAGGCGCCTGTTCTGGCTGGTAATGGCAATGAATAGGTTCTGGATACAGAAAACGATTTTGAGAATACAGCAAAGCGGATTGATTCACTTTTCCGATGGCCTGGCTGACCGCGCGTATAGATTGAAATTTAATTACCCGTTGTTTGATGAGTCGCCCACGAAGGCTGTGTTCATTTCACAAAATTCCGAAGCCTGCGAATGTGTCAAGTACCTTGACCGAGTATTTAGCCAAAAAGTATTTGCTGCTGTGGGATAGCGCTGGGGCCAGGAACCAAGTTATTGTGTTGCAGAAACTTTTGAAGCCTAAAGGAAATAAAATGGCGCATTGCCATGTTGTACGGGAGACGATATACCCGAGGCGCCTGTTCTGGCTGGTAATGGCAATGAATAGATTTTGGATGCAGAAAACGATTTTGAGAATACAGCAAAGCGGATTGATTCACTTTTCCGATGGCCTGGCTGACCGCGCGTATAGATTGAAATTTAAATACCCGTTGTTTGATGACTCGCCCACGAAGGCTGTGGTCCAGGATGATAGGATTACTCTGGACAAGCTACTGGTCGTCATGGTTTTCTGCCTGTTTGCCAGTCTATTTCCCCTGATTGTATTTGTAACGGAAATTTGCGAAACGTCGTTTGTACACGATTGGAGTGACTTGTAAAGGTTGTGCTAATCAATTATACATGTTTAAAGGTACAATGAAATGAATAATTTCATATCACAAAATGTGTGCGGAGGTTTTTGGGACTGCCTTATGTTATTTACTACAAATTGAAGGTACGGGGCAAGTCAAGAGAATACTTAGATGAGGTGCGTGTACCTGACTCGCCTATAATGTTTAAATATTATATTGACTTAAATGCAAACCTTTTAGATATGAAACAATGCAATTAAATTACTAAACTGTGACTATAATATAAAAAATATTTATACGTAAAATGGTTACAATTTTTTGTAGCGCACTGAAACTCCAACGCCTGCTTCATTATGCAAGAATTACAAAATCGAGAATACAGTTTTACTTAACTTATTACATTTCAGTTAACAATTTCTAAAACATAAATTCATATTTTGAACAGTAATTATTGAGATTAATTTCACCTTAAAAATGCTATTTCAACTTTGTCATCGGTTTGAAAAGTATGTGGATTTTCTACAAAGCCGTTCGTTAATATTATCCCAAGTAATCAATAGATTAACCCTAATTTTTATAACATCGATTCAATAATAAGCAAGATTTATAAGAAGAAGGTCAAAAAATTCATTAATAATATATCTCCAGCAGTGACAGACTCTTAGGCACACCCTCCATCCACAGTCAAGTAAACCTCAATGGTGTCACCATCCTCCAAGTCCTTCTATATAAAAATAAAAAAATAAAAACCGTGGAGGTAAGATATACCAACCTTGGCAAGATTCTCTAATCAAATAATTGAATAAGTAAGCCCAAATAAACGGCTATTATTTTTTGTATTCAAATATGCTTTTGCTCAACATACCGTTCCGGCGGTGTCACTGTCGCTGATACGCAATCCATTTGGATTGAGAAAACGAAGCTCCGATCTTTGCGAACCCTGTAAATACATAGTCAAAAGAATAATTTAAAGTCATAATTTCAAATGCCTTCTTGGTGGTCTGGTAGTGCAATAATGTTCATTGTTCAAAAGTATCGAGAAAGGTGGTTTTCCAGTAAAAAAAGATTTTCAAAAATGACTTACAATTTTTTTCTGCATATGCGTGCATCAATCTTCCCAGTGGGGTGTTCATTCGGACGCAAAATTGAACCTCCTGCCCGTTCTGCGATACCACCGTCAGTTTTATCTTCTTCGTCAAAGCCACCACGGGTGACTGTTGCGAGTCTTCTGGCTCAGAGCGCGTCGGAGCCATGCTTTCCTTTAAATGATTCAGATTTAAAATGATAAGTTGGTCACATGGTGTCAAAAATTTTACAGTTTGATATTTAATAATTTCTATCAGAGTATTTCTGCTTCCAATTACATAAATGTATGTTGCCTCCAAGTTTTAAAAAAATGCCTGAAAACCAGTTTCTTACCTTTCCACTTGAAGACATGTTCAGAATATTTTCCAAAACTTGTACGTTTAGCTCGAGAAATGAGTAAGCTTGGATTTTTTTAAAAGCGATAAAATTCGAAGGCGAACCCAAGTTAATTCTTCCAAACTGGATCACTTTGAAAGTTTTCTCGGAATGAATTTATTGCTAACTCATAACTCACTTGATATTTTCGCACCATCTGACAAAGGGAATGAAACAGGGATTAGGGATTTTTTCGCATTATTTTCTGTCAAAGCCATTCAACGTCGAACGTCAAATCAGGTATGCGGAACAAGACGGGACACGGAAGTTTATTAATGCAGCTTTGAACCCAACGTTTGGGCTGCACTGCGTATGCATGTATGAATGTTGTGATTTGCATAAAAGTGTTTCAAAAGGGACATGCACAGCCATAGTTTAAATTTTAAATGTGTGGAAATGTCGACAGCCGGAATACCCTTGCATTAGCCTAGACCATGTGACCAGTTCAAATTGAAATTTAAGGTATCCGCATTACAATGTGCAGGACACTTAAATTTGAAATTCATAATGTATGCTAGTTTGCTTGTTGTCACCATCGAAATTAGGGTATGGACTTATGGACTGCTGCTGCCATGCGCACAAGTGATTTTCGTCTATTTTTCTCTTCCCTTTCCCATTAACTGAAACGGAAAACGTTTTACCATGTGCATACAATGTGAGTAGGAATGTAGGAAAAGCAATTTTTGACATGCGCCCTGTTGAGAAGTTGCTTATATCTATGTATGCATATTTCATTCCCATTATCCTTGTTTGCATAATAGTAGAAACATCGCATATCTTTTCCCCTGGAGTTTTTATTTTCGTAAGTAAATGATGTACTTATTTTTGCCATGGATTTTCATTAATCTAATTGATCGTTGACATTGTCTAGTTGACATACTCATGACGACAATGTCATTTAATTTGCAGTTTCTTACCCAACTTCGTCTCCCAAGTATATACGATTGAATTTTTGCTCTAAACAAAAATCTGCAGGTTGCATGATCTTAAAATATTCATAATAGTTACTCTTTTTTTCTTTGTAGGCATTAGTATCTTATGTTTAAAGAAGTATCCAAATTTTTTTAGCCTTGTATGGAAATTATAAAGTAGGTGAGAATCGTGCCCGCGATCTGAAAAACGCAAGTTTTCACTTCTTACTTATATTTTCCGCACTTACACTCGCCACCGTAGAATATGTTATAGGGAAAACATCGCTCCCTTTCAGGGCTACCACGTGTGAGTTTAGCTCGTCAATGATGACAAAGACTTTATCCATTGGCAACTGCTTTCGATTTTGATCTTTCCATACCCATCTCTTCATTCCATTCATCTACAAATTGGATATGAAAAGATTTATGCTTTTTTGTGAACTACTAAGTAATAACCATAAAACCAAATAATATCGGTTCTCCATTGGTTGCAACAGTTCAAAAATACCTTTTCAGATGCACATGCAGAAAGAAGTAGCATCTGCACGCAATTTGCAACTAGCAGTATAAACCGTCTCCCCATTCGAACTGCCTGAAGCCAGTCCTTTGCGACAATGCCCTCATCCAATTTTGTCGAGTAGTACACAACCGAATGAAGTAAATACAATGTAATTACATCTCCAAATGTGGAATTTAGCAAATCAGCATACTTCTTAAGTGACTCGTATTGCTTGTAAATAGTGTCATTAACAAAGACAATCCCATCTTCCACATTTTCCTTGAGACTTTCGGCAAACGAATCTGCACATATCCAAAGCGTTATGGCCGCGATTAGAATTAGGTGAAAGCTGGCGAATCCTAGCATTAGTCTAAAGAGCAATCCTATTGCTGCTAGAAGTGTAAGTGAAAGCTGCCAAAACGAGGAAAATTTGTGTACATCCACAAAGTACACGTATTTTGTAGTAATTTTCATCCCAGCCAGCCAATTTTCCAATGACCATTGGTACACACTACTTCCCAGATTGAGGTAAGATGCGTCCCCCATCAACCATGGAATTATGGAGACGAAGAAGAGGAAAACGTAGGAAACGTAGATTGTCGACTTTTGTTTGTAAAATGCAGCCAATTTCCTGTTGCGCCACGGTTGGAAGGCGCCACACCTTTCTTGAACGTGAATGAACTGCACAAGCCCCTCAACTTTCTCCTCGCTGAACCAAAATAGGTAGACCATGCAGAGCTTTATCAATCCGCTGAAAATGTCGGCGATCAAATGAAGATACATTTTCGCATTTGTGGAGTGCTCCGAAGTTGTGTCCGCCCGCACCTCGGCAATCATCCAGGGCAATCCGAGAATCGTGAGGAGGGCGCACAAGATTCGCTGCGGGAGCCATTTCTTCAGTTTCATGGATTTTCCTTCATGGGAAAAGTGAAAGGGGCAGATGAGGAGGGTGTATGAGAAATTAAAGTAGATGGTAAAGAAGGAGAGTAGCTCAAAGTTAAGGGGAATTGATTTAATCTTGCTGTCAGTTGGAACTGTTTGATACTTAAATATCATGACGATTTCACTTTAGAAAGCTTTTTAAATTTGGTAAAAAGATGCTTTGCTCAAATGAAATTAGAAAGAAAAATGTAATATTGAAAAGTTTTTTTGTCGCGAATGAGACACTACGATGGAACCACAATTGTTTAATATTCTTAAAATGTTGTCTTTTGTCTGGGACGATATTTGCTATGCTAATTGATTTGCAGTAATTTTAGAGTATGTACATATTAGTATTGAGGATAAAATATACCCTTTTCAGTTATAAATTTTCTTGTCCTAAATTAATCAATGTTAATTAATTAATTTCCGAAATATAAATGGGCATACAAAAAGTTTTTTTCAGTTTCCAATGCCTAATACTTGATTTCATTCTTACAGTATCTTATGCCATGTAAAATCAAGTTCATGGAAATAAAATCTTAAGCACTTGATGAGACAACTTGAAGGCTAAGCATACGCCTGCGTCTGAATGCAAATAATGAAGTATGTCAGCAGAA
>JAHZMY010002827.1:5393-15638 GCA_027743915.1 Seira sanloemensis | reverse complement strand
TACATATTAATCGGGAATGGCAAGACCCCTAGAAGAAGAAGAAGCCAACGTCCACGAAGTAAAAACTTCCCTACATTGGTGTTCCTACTTTGCAGAGTAAACTGTAGGAGGCGTGGGGGATCCAAAATTCTGAGGACGTACATAGCTTTGTCCATGCTGCTGACACCGACCCACATATGTATACGTAGAGAACGACTGTCATGATTTCTTTAAAACACTTGCTCAAAGGTTCTCCTTTTAAGTTGCATAATTTTCCGAATCGGAAAATTATGCAACTTAAATGATTCCGATGCTAATTGCACAAAGTGACTTGATAAAAATTCGCATAGCATTATTATTAATTATTAATAGTTTATTCCCTCATTAACAGTCATCGCCGAAGAGAAATACAGTTAGTTACAGTTATAAATAGCTCATAGAAATCGATTTTAAAACCCTTAAGCAAAAACAATATTTGGGGACATGAAATGATTTTTACGGAAGCAGTGTACCACAACTACTTCAGATCTACTTTCAACCCGCACAACTTGCAAGTTGCAAAAGAGATGCTTTTGGGCAATTTATTGTCAAGAAATGGAAGGAATTATTTCCTCAAAGTTAATGCTGGAAGGTCACGCAAGTTATCTAATGGATCTGGATCACATTTCCCCCTTGTCCACGGGAAAAGGAACTAAAACGAGTACATGCTATTTATAGGGCATCATAACTCATCCGAATGAGTATTTCCCTACATTGGTTTGTCCAGTCCCTCGTTTCTACCAAAAATTAATAATTTTATGCTGTACTCGTAATGTTGTTGGGGTTAACAAATTAGCATGTTTTTTCTCTCTGTGTGAAGTCTTGGTTCTCCTTCTTAAGCGTCTTTACACGTTTGAGAGTAAAACTGACTAGCAAGCCCACACATTGACTTTAAAAAATATTGTCTTTCCGCATTAGTACTCAAGCTTATGATTTTCGTACGCCAGTGCAGTATCAAAAATCATGATCGGTGCTTTTCTTTCATTTCGCCTCAACATAAAAATGGAGATTTGAGATAAAGGAAACTGGCAGAAGTCTGATCGAGCTGACAGCGCTGAAGATGTTTTTCAATTCTTTTTTCCATTCACTGCACAATCATCGAAAGAGACAGTTGATCATTGCACAAAACGCAGAGAGAGAGAGAGAGAAGATATATCTAATAATGACGAGAATGGGAACGATAATGCAGAGACGGGACTCGTGTATTATTATTATGTACATGTAGAGTGGACTTGTTCCTCTCTTCATCATTCTTCAGAGTTTTCATTTTCCTATACCTATTTATAATTTATAATAAGCAAATAATACAAATGCCGACAAAAAACGTACACATACCAAATTCGGGACGAGTTTATTGCCCTGCGGAGAATGAGTGGTTTGCAGCTCTTTAAAAATCCATAACAAGCCAATAATGCACTGGTTCTTAAGATTAGATAAAAATGGAGAGACAGAGATAAAAGGTGGGTAGATGGAAAAGGAAAAGGTGCACTTTTTACATTTTGGACTGCTCACGCAATTCTTTGGAGGTCCTTTCTGTCTTCACTCTTGTCGTTTTCCATCACGTTGTAGAGGAATTTTTGTGGACCTTCCTGTCATATCTCTGGGTCCAAATGTCATTCACTTTTCATCATCACTCCACATATTATTATAAACCATTTACTTGATTTAGAGGGAAACAAAACCTAAATTATGACAACACAAATTGCGCCACATGAATCTCGCAAGGGCTCAGAGAGGGATTTGAGGAAGGCATACAATTTTTTTTCGGTCTGGTCGACATTTACATTTTGTGAATTATTCCATTAGATCATAACATACTGATTCGTTTTACTAGTAATCACAAACTACAGGAAAGGAATCCGCTCGTAGGAAACCCACATGTATGCAAAACTTCATCATTCCAATAATATTCTTCATTAAAGCTAAAAAGTAACAAAAGAAACTTTGATATTTAATGTGGAATTCAATCCATCAAATCCCAATATTATTTTGACGTATGTCATTCACTTTTCATCATCACTCCACATATTATTATAAACCATTTACTTGATTTAGAGGGAAACAAAACCTAAATTATGACAACACAAATTGCGCCACATGAATCTCGCAAGGACTCAGAGAGGGATTTGAGGAAGGCATACAAATTTTTTTTTTGGCCTGGTCGACATTTACATTTTGTGGATTACTCCATTAAATCATAACATACTGATTCGTTTTACTAATAATCACAAGCTGCAGGAGAGGAATCCGCTCGTAGGAAACCCACATGTATGCAAAACTTCATCATTCCAATAATTATTCTTTATTAAAGCTAAAAAGTAACAAAAGAAACTTTGATATTTAATGTGGAATTCAATCCATCAAATCCCAATATTATTTTGACGAGTTGACACACAATCCGGCGGAGAACCTGCCAAATCGAAGAAGAAAAAAATTGTTATGAGCCGACGACATCGACAGTGTGGGTTTTCGATTCCTCATGTAATCTGATCAGTGACTGACGACCTCACACGAAGTCAAGTAGGTCTACGTATGTACGTATATAGATGAGACAGAGGGTGACCCACAGATCAAACTCATTCACGTGTGATATGATGGAAAAATGCAGTGGAATGATATGACGTGATCTTTCATATTGTTATGATGCATGTAATAAGTAAACCCATACTCTCTCGAGTTAAGTTGATTGTCCTTGTTTGTTACTTTTCAAAGTGTGAGTGTAGACTTACATATTAGGGAACATGAACTGGTCTTTGTTGACCCAAACGGATTTAACTTTTTCGACTTGGATAGATTAATTTTGCTCTTTGCTGAACATGCACTTTGGGAGAGTTTTCTTTATTATTTTTTCATGATTTTTATTAAATAAAAGTGGAGCCTTTCCGTAGATTTAGAAAACTTGCTAGTGCGAAGCTTATACGTACATGATTTCTGAAAATTTTACGGTTTTCCACAAATGCATTAAGTAAAATATGTAGATTTATATAGATTTAAAATAATTTGCTAAATAAATGGGAGATTCCTAACCTTATAATGAGCGTTTTTATCTAGACTAATTTGTAATTCAGGCCGACATTTGGGCAAGAGAGGCATACGAATTTATTGTTTAGCTTTTACATTATGTTTCTGTGCATTGATTCGAGTGTACGAGTGCCAAATTCATAGAATTATCAAACTTCTTCTTGAAGCTTGGAAAGTACTTTAAGGCATTCTCGGTGCAAAGAAATTGTAGGCAACTTATTTAGTTTTGAAGCCAAATAGAGAGAAAAAAAAACTTTTTTGAAGACGAGAAGATCAGTTTTGAGAAGACTACTTGCTTTCTAGCACCTGACAAAAGCATGTAACTATTATACAAACGACTTGTAGACTTTCATGTTTTCTGGTAGTCATCCTCATCATATCATTATGCAGTTTGAAAGGATTATTTGTTATTTTATGAACATGGCATGTTTTCTTTCACAATGACTGTGGTCATTTTAATACTTGAAGATTTTGGGAGTGGATAAAAGGAAATAAGACGGTCTTTGTGCCATGTTCCTTCCCTCGCATTGTAACTGTTCAATAATAAGCGTAGGGACAAAAGGAAGGGAAAATGTGAAATGACTTACTTTTTTCATAAAAAATGACGTTGTCATCGTGACCATGCAAAACGATTTTATTCGTTAATTAAGTTGAATTGGTGAGCCAACTTGGTTGACAATTCAGCTACTGAACTACTACATAATTGTCTACCTTCCTGGCTTTTCTCTTCATAATGCTAGGCAAAAAAACTGCCGCAGATTTCCTCCACATGACTGAACTTTTTGAATTTGTACTGTGATTGAGACTGAGGCATGAAATGTGCATGGACTTGCATTAGTGTAACTTTATTGCTTTAAATGAACGTCTTTTCCCAATCCAAACCAATCGTCAGTCATGCGTCAACTCTGTCGTCGTGAATCACGGAAGCGAAAATGTACATCGCCATAATTACTATTGCGGGAAAAGCCTCCGACTTTCTCGACACAGTTTACTAGGTTAAAGATAAGAGTTACTAATTTAATTTTGGAGAAATTATGGGCATTGTGACAGGGGCGACAATGAAACTATTGATTGTCGCTGTAAAGAAGCTGAAGCTAAGCTCTACTTAAATTATTAAGGTACAGCGGAAAAATGCTATTAATTAAGTAAGAATTAGAAACCATTAATCATTGTATCCATTCTTATGTACATTACACTGGTTGCTGTGTGAATGTTGAACCATTCTTCACATGATTTGTGTAATCATCAACATATCAACTTCATTAAATAATGTAGCAATAATCGCTGAATGGAATCACGAATTTGTACAAAAAATTATTTCAAAGTCTGTATCCGAGCTTTACACATTTTTTTTTATGAAAATGCAAACTTTGCAGAGACAATGAGCAAGCTAAATTATGTACTTATAGTGCCAAATGCAAATACTGAATACGCATGTACATATATGTATGTATGTTGCTATAAGCATGAGCACTCTTTTTAAAAAGCATTTGACTTTGTGTGGCCTCTTTCCCGTTAAAATGTCGGAATGAGAATGAACGAAAAAAATGCCAACTGTCTGTTCCAGAAGGGCAACTGCCTTTCTCTGGGTGAAGCCTGTGTAAAGGAATATACAGCAAGAGTTAGGAATTGCATTGCATAACAAAAATACAATAGAAAGCCAATGCAGCGGACGGAATGGAAATGGAAGCTGAGTTATGATTGCATTACGTGTTCGCAACCTCATCACATCCCTTTCGCGATTGAGGTTGCCCATATTAAATATCAATTTAAACTCGTTTCATTCCCTTCAGACTCTAAAGATTACTACAGCATTGCACTTGGACAGAGTAATGACGTGAATGCAATAATTTCTTACTTAATTTGAGAAAAAAAGAGTATCAAAAAAACTGGAATTAGAGTCAAATTATTCCGAGGATGAATGCGTGTGTTTGAATTAACTTTGCAAAAGTCGGCCTGACAGTTTTCAAGGGTGTATGCACAAGTGTGTGAGTATGTGTAGAGGCACACATTTATTTGGAAAAGCAAACTTGTGACATCTAATAGATTTCCATTTCAATTTGTGTACAACAAATGAACTCGAGCATTTTCTGGTTTACCGGTGAATTAATGGCGGAGAGGCGAGCGCATTCATAGTTTCGCTAATCCAGAGGCTGACGGAGAGAGAGAGAGAGAGAGAGAGAATCGAAGGATGCCTGGCCATTCTGCACAGCGTAAGTAAGCAAGCAGAGCTGGTGCAGAGCCGAGTCAAAGAGAGCAGAGAGATAACGTGGAAGTAAACGCATTTTTGGAGAGTTGAGACCAAGTCTTGTGGTGTGGTGGATAGAGAAACGGTCCACCTCAGTGTCTAGTGGGCCAAGGCACTGGAGCCAATGTTGCCGAGGAGTCTGGAAGTGCTGGAGGGAAGCCAGCCCTCATTGAAGCGTGTCTAATGAGGACCAACCTTCTTGTCATCGAGCTCCGCCTGGCTGCCACAGCTCGGCAGCAATGGATCCGGAGGCAGCCATGCCAAACCCAAGCGAAGCCAAGCCAAAAGTGAGCATACACACACAATACAAAAAATACATGAAATCCCTTCTATTTCATCTCCCTTTTCTCTCTTCAGTACACACACAATAACCAGTTTTTCATGAAAAGGAGGAGAACGAAAATGAGAAAGGAATGAAGAAAAAAGGTACATGCTCCTTCTCTAATATTCAGAGAATGATTATGAATATCCCTCGTATGTGTCTATCTCTCTCTCTTCTCTCTCTCTCTGCTCTTCTCCACACACTCAATTTTACATCGTTCAAAGGAGTAAGGCCAACTGAGAGAACTACCTAGACGAGCCGTAATGGAGATGAAGGGAAAAAGAAACGGAAATCTAACCGCTTTTTCCAATGTACACGTTTGTGCAGTCTACATTCAAACTGTGTGTGTGTGTGTATGTATGTGCCTGGGATTAGCGTTGCACACACGAATACCACCACTTCCACCACAACCGCGCCGCCACATGCACACAATATTATTCGGTATGGACCAACCAACCAGGCATAACCTTAAATGGTAATAATGCTCTTATATCACATCATTTTTATTTTCTCTTGACGAGAGCGACTCGTCACAGGCACAGAGTGTTGCTCTAAATGGAGTAATTCATACTCACATTATGATGAAAGTGGATGATGAGACTCTCCTTCGCCTTCCGACTATCTGTTTAAACATCATCTTCACATTTTTTTAGAAAAAAAAAATTTTTCGTATTATTAATATTAGATTTTTTTTGGTTTCAAGAAGAAAAAATGCAATTTGACTTGAAAGGGTCAAAGTGTGAGGCAGCCACAAAGTTATGCAAGAAATGAGATTTGAAACAAATTTGTAGCTTGAAGAGGAGAGCAGCGCAGCGAGGAAAGGAGCGAGTGAGTGTGCAGAGCACCCTCGAATCCTCCTTTTGAATTCCAACGCAGACACATGTCCAAGCAATTGAGTGGTGTTGGTTGGTGGCCATGTATTATCAGAGTGAAATAAAGGATGTGGAGCCGCAGTCACAGTTGCTTTTCAACAAATAAGACTTGTTTGAGCTGATGAAACTCACTTTTTCATAATTTTATTATATATGGATGAGTTAAGCCTATTGGATTCTCACAAAAAATGGAGCTAATGCTCGAATTTGGAGAGAGAAAGGGCACGACTCCTCGTACTATACTGCTCCTACATCCTATAACTGGAGAAAAGTTTAAGTGAGTCGAGTTTTGTGAGCGGAGAAGAAGAGAAAAGGCGAAACTCCGAGAGAGTTTTCCAGAAGACATCACAAGACACACAGAAGAAGACATAAGCCTGGAGAGAGAGAGAGTGAGGAATAAAGGTAGGAGTTTCTCTCTCTCTTCTCCCTCTCTCCAGGAAAAACTTTACTTTGCTCGTGGAGCGAAACGATCCTCGATCAATTTCATGCCTCCGTGACGCGTGTAACTAGAGAAATTTACTGGAAAACTTTTTGGGTGTCCATAAAGTCTTGAGAAAATTTGATGAGCCCACCTCCACAGACTAATCGAATTTCGGTCTAATTAACTTCCAATTCTACGCTTATGAGCACAGTCATACAGAGAATGGGAAGGCTACATGAAAAACTTTTATGTCAACCTTCTTCACCTCCTCCAATGACAAAAAAAATGAAGTGAGGAGACTCTCAAGAAATAGAATCATCCTTATCCTGAGCTACCAACCACAACAAAATAAAATATTAAATGGAAGTCTCTCACGCAGAATGTTATACCTACCGAAGAAGAGACTCGTTTAACTTCCCCTGCAAACAATCCAGCCTCATTGTCAAACTTTCTACAAACGAGCGTAGTATATAGTCATTTAGCCCCAGAGCAGATTGAAATTTGTGGGAAAAAATAGTAAGACTAGTGGCAAAATAGCGATTCGAACTAAAATTGCTAGTTTTAACGTTCTTAAAATAGATCAAGTTTTGTAAGTATGACGCACTCCATTCGTATTTTCACTATAAGAAAGTCTTCCTATCGCCTCATTCTGAAACATAAATCTGTATGGGAGTACTTACTTATGTATGTTTACTAAAGCGAACTTGAAAGGATTTGCATTTGGATTGTGTGTTCAGCTCACATCATCAACATCGTCATCCTTGAGAAGCATAAAAAGGTAACGTGTTGGCCGTGACAAATCCTTGTGGAAATGAGCCGTAGCGCAGGAGGGCCGAAGGGAAACATCGTGTGCTTTTTTATTTTAAAAAATGCATCGAAACATTTTTTCACTATTTTAGGAATTGATACAGATACAGACACTTGCACTCGGAGTAATATGTAACGGTTTTGGATGAAACAAGAATACATCTATAAGTGAGTTCGTAGTTGCCTCCTTCTTTGCAAGACCCTTATTTTGAATATTTTCTTATTCCAGATTTGGATTACGGAAATGGAATTGAACGTGGCCGGAATAAAAGATGGAAACTGCTCAGCGTTGAAAAATCCTCCGACATTTTTGAAGAATGTCAAGGCACGCATGTTTTATCATGTTACAGAGCAGATGGCGAACGAAAAAAAAAATCAAATTTCATCGAAAAAGGAGTAAGAAGATGATAATATTTAATGATGGAAGCACAACTTTCCTACCTTGATTTCTCTCTATTTGATTTTGAGGTTTTCCAAGTTAAAAGTACGCATCAGAGCAAGGAAAATATTATTATAATGATAGAAAAAGGCACAGCGTTCTCCATGATTTCCTGTGAAATGAAGCAAGACGAGAAAAATGTAGCATGGCTTTTGTATTCTCATTGAACCCGAGAGTGTGCATGTATCCAAATGTGTGTATGTGTGTGGTTTTATTCAGGATCATTTAGAATGGCTTTTGACACTGGAGAAATGAATATTTTTTGTTGCCATTTTCCATAAAAAGGAGAATAAAAGAAGGAAATGTCGTAAAGTCATTATATATAAACTATTTTTTTACTGCCCAACTTGCTTTTAATGGAGAGACACAATTTTTTTTACGAACGCATACTGAGTCAACACCATTTTTATCGTGTTCTCATGCCACATTAAAGAAGGAAGGAAGTGAGCAGACGCTGAGGCAATAATAATTGTGATGCAACAATGCCTCATTGTGATATGCACATGAACTGGAGGGTAAATGGCATTAGAACTTGAACCGTTTAAAGGAGATAACGTGATGAAAAAGGGTTGTGTTGTTGCGGGAACATTGCGCTCTGTGAATATAAATGTACATTGGAGCATTTTTTTCCTCGAAGAAGATGAAATAATCTTTCCTAGTTGTATGCTCCAGCCCACGAATGCAATGCATCCTCATAAAACATCGACGCAGGAAAAATGCGGATGAGCGTTTGCTCATACAAGGATTTCTCCAAGAAGGGGAGTTGGGTGAGGAGACAGTTATCATTGTTATTATCTCCGCTATTATTAGAGAAAAACCCGTGACGACGAGTTTGTCTCCTTTGAGTATATTATTTTTGTGCAAAGTCACCCCCCGAATCTCGGATTTTCCGTTCACACTGCATACGTACATATATAAAAAATGTATTTGTAAAGGTTTTATGTGTGTAGAACCTGAGAGTGATTCTCATGTAGTATGTGCTTCTCTACTTATTTACTTTCATTTTCCGAATGCACTAGTCCATACGCCCCGTGTTGACAAATCTTGCGTGCTTTTTTATTTATATATAGAAGTAGAAGCATTGGCCACTTGATGGAAATAACAAGAAAGTATTTTTTAGAAAAGAAATTTATATTATTTTGTGTGAATGGCATGATCACGATCATCCTTTTACTCGCAGCCACATTGTGTGTGGCTATAAGAGGAGGCAGGGCAACCTGAGTCTTTCTCAGCGTTACACTTCCTTTTTCGAATTTTCTCGAAGAGATCAAGCCAATGCGATTCAAGCTTGAGTTGCTCTGGGCATTGAAAAAAACGGGAGGCTTTCATATGAACAAAAAAGAGTACCCTTTAACCACATTTTATGCATGTATCTGTGAGTATCTCGTGCAATATGCTAACTTTGGCACTCGGCTCTGAGAGTTGTGCATAAACGGTGGCAAATATGGAATTTGATGGCATTCACAATACTCCGAATGTAGGTGTGTGGTATCTACTCAAGGTGAAACTTTTGGCAAAAGCAGAAATCAGCGAAATTTAAAAACATTTCACACCACATTTCAAAGTAGGGTTCCAATATGTAAATTCTGTTGAGAATCAACATTCTTTACCACATAGTATTACAGAATAAAGAGTTAAGTATCGGCATTCAGAAGAATTCAATGCTACATCAAATCCAGTTTCAAGCAAAATATGATTTCATCAATCACTTTTTCTTACCACCGATTTGATTCAATTTTGAAAATAGATTTTGTATAAACCCTTCATCTCCCAGGAGCAAATATGGAGGAGAAAATGTCAACATGTTTCAGGTCTCCAAGCATTTTCCTTGATGAACAGATAGAGGGGAAGAAATTAGTAAATTGATGTTCCCAGAAAAAAATTACAAGCCTTCATCAGAAAGTGGGTAGTAATATAGTTACTTACGTTCTTCTGAAATTTATGTATTTTGTGGAGCACACGGCATGCAACATGCGATACCATATCCGAAGTAGTTGACGCACCCTGTGAAAAATTATCATTCACTTCCGCCTCTCGCCGCCATATCAAAAGTAATCAAACTCGTGAAGAAAGTACCGCTATATTTATAGAAGCAAG